>CM062824.1:32241752-32479757 GCA_031772345.1 Himalopsyche anomala
TACATTGAAATGATGCTATTCACGTGGCACAGTCGATATATTTAAAGGAATGCAGTAGACCAACGATTTGATTTTGAATTGTGAAGTTGAAATGATCCACATCTATGTTATTTGCTGCAAGAATTGCTCGTTCACTCAACCAATTATGATGTTTGTGATTAGCAATGATATTCAGGAACACTTTGTTGATTGTCCTTCGATGAGACAAAATTGCAAAAATTCGGCAGAAACGAAATCAATCCATTCGATTCGTCGACAGGAAAACGGCCGTTACAGATAGTCAGCAAATGCTTGGAGAAATCTTTTTATAATTTTACGAAAGTTCATTCTAAATTTTCATATTTTTTATATTACGAAATGATATAAATTCTCATTATAACAAAGAACGCAACATTTTCCAAATCTTCAATATTATATTTATGAGATTATCTTTCATTAGAAAAAAAAAAAAAAATTTTGTTTAATGTTCCACACATACAAACAGTTATACAGTCAATCCTGTTTTTATGCGGTATATGGGTTCCACGAAATATCGCATAAAAAACTTGACTTCCATAGAAAAAGTGGGGTGCGTTACTTAAATTTTAAAATCCGCATAACTTTGAAACAGCGAGTTAAAATATACACTAAATCGCAAAGTATAAGAAAATTAGGGGAAAACCACGGCGTTAAAATATTAAAAAATAGTCACTGTATGACAATTCTATGTGTGTTTTAAAGCATGTGGTCACTCTTTTTCGGAAAAAATAGTATGCGCATCAATTTCATAAAACTATAGTTGTTTTCTAACAATGAAATTAGTGATCAGAGTTTGTTCAGATTTTCTTTTTCGATAATTAATTGGTTATGCAGTTTGTTATACCCATATATAATTTTTTTAAAGTTATCGTTAAAACTTCAATGCGCGATCAGAATTTGAATCATTTAGAAAGAAATGATCTTCTAATTTAATGAAAAGTTGGAGACTTTCTTCATTTATTTTCGCAGTGAAGGAACTGGAATTTCTTTCAGTTCGTCATTATCTTCTGGTTTTTTGTCAATAATTAAATTTAAATTATTGACATCTTCGTCACTTATAGCTTTATCTGTAAGTAATACGTCGATATAATTTTCGCTAAAGGTATCAAACCTTTCTTCGCCAAGTTCATGTGCTAAAGTAATCATTTCAGCTGATATTGCCGATGTTTCAATGGTTTCATCGACTGTAACACACCTAAGTAGGTGGACTTAATTCAGCGATGGCAGATGCAACATGATTTAAACAGTCCGAAATCGCATTTTTTTTCAAATGCCGGTTGTGTTTATGATTCTCTCTATTCTATCCAAAATACAACGATATATGCTTTCGATGTAATATTTAACATTTTGGTAATTATGTCATACAGTAGCACGTCGACTACTGCGGCGAAAAAAATCACAAACTGAGCCGAAAACAACTCCACGATTTAAAATACTTATTGAGGCTTTCATAATCGCGATGAAATCACACATTAATTAAATTAAAAGTTATAAATAAATTATCTGAAATATTTTGAAAATACGTCGACGTCGTGTGTTGTTACTCAGAGCAGAGGACGCGGAGAACATTCTAATTTAGCAGTGCTACCAACCCGAGTTGCTGCCGTTGGTGCCTACTTCAGGCGTATTTTTTTATATAGGTATCAATTAAGAAGTATTGATAATAGACAATAAAAAGTATGTGTAGTTATACATCAAATCAAAAAAAATATATATAACAGGTATATATTTGTTGATTTCGTGTACATTTTGAGAATAAATACAATGTGCTCAAATATGCACTACTTATTCGAAATCAAATCAAAAAAAAAATATACCGATTTCGCGCGCGCGAAATCGATTAGGTTAGGTTAGGTTTGATTAGGTTTGATTTGATTAAAATTAGACTATTTATGAATGAATATTGATTTAATTAATCATATTTCAAGATATAGAAACTTAAAATATGATTTATAAAATCAATATTCATTAATAGTCTAATTTTTCCTATTTTTAAATCTCTTTTTCAAATGTTGTAGTGAATACATATAAACGGAGCGCGCGGGATTTTTAGCACCACAAAGAAAAGGTTAAAGAAAATATATATGGATCAATTAAAATAATATTGCTCATATTTACCATTTTTATTGCAAATATATCAAATATATTTTATTCTGTTATATATTTTTTGATTTGATTTATAACTACACATACTTTTTATTGTCTATTATCAATACGTCTTAATTGATACCTATATAAAAAAATACGCCTGAAGTAGGCACCAACGGCAGCAGCAACTCGGGTTGGTAGCACTGCTAAATTAGAATGTTCTCCGCGTCCTCTGTTCTGAGTAACAACACAACGTCGACGTATTTTGAAAATATTTCAGATAATTTATTTATCACTTTTAATTTAATTAATGTGTGATTTCATCGCGATTATGAAAGCCTCAATAAGTATTTTAAATCGTGGAGTTGTTTTCAGCTCAGTTTGTGAATTTTTTCGCCGCATTAGTCGACGTGCTACTGTATGACATATTTACCAACATTTTTATATATCGTAAAATATTGTACATTTAAAAAAATTCATTTCTAAAAAACCACATTACTTCGAAATCGCATAAACAAACCGCATAAAAACAGGATTGACTGTATATGGGGATCAAAAATAAAATAATGATTTGATAGTATTCTATAACAATATAATATTCATGAAAAGTATACTGATTTTTTTTACATACCTTCTGATTTTATGTACTTTCATTCGTCTTTTCATATTTCAGTATATATTTTAGCGACAGTGATGAACATGGGACATAAATTCCTAAAAGTTTTTTTTTAAAATGGATATTAAAGATTTAGTTTCGAAATTCTGACACAGCCAAGTTCGTCGGAACATCTCTAATTCAAAGTATGAAACAAATGAATTTTGGAAATATCGCCATCTAGTGTATGAAATCAGCATACAACGACATTTTCATAACTTCAAGCTGTTCCTCATTTAAAAACTGTATGAAAATATTAATTTTACAATCAACGCCACCTAGTGTATTAACCGCAAACAGCATCAACGTCATGTTCCGCGTTCGATTTGGAAATTTCGAAAATACGAAATGTATGGAGAAATTTATTTTATTCATAATTTCTTTTCCGTGATATTTTTCCGATGTTTTAATGCTTATTCTGCTATTCTAGACCCATACGAATTTAATAAAGCAAAGATCATTGAAATCCGTGGTCTAATTCTCGAGGTATACGTGGTGTAAATAACCCCACTTTGTTTTATATATATAGATGATTAAATGTCATATGTGATTTTTTTGAAAATTTCAGCCAAAAATATTGTTTGGCTTAGAAGTTGTGTTGATTTTAAGAATGTAATATATTTTTGCGCTTATCACAAAAAAACGCCCGCTTACAAAGTGTTAAAATATAAAATGTTAAATATTTATTTTGGTTATAAATATGTAATATAATATTTCATCTTGTACTTTATAATGACAGTTTATTTGCTATAAAATGGATGACATCTTAATATGTAAAATATTATATTTACTAAAATTTTATCTTTGTATGAAGAAAATATTATATATTACATTCTTCGGCAATTGAAACGTCATTTCTCAATTCTAAAAAGGTTGAAAATTCCACCAAATGTTTATCTTGAATCTAATCGAGTGAAATGTGTAATTAAATATCTTTTATTTACTAAGTGAAAGCATTTACAACTTCTGTTTATAGAAGGTAGCATCACAAGCTTAATACACATAAAAAATTAGCATCGAAATGGTTTTGTAGGCGCATGGTTAATCACGTGGCACTTCTGTTCTATTGGCTCTCGTAAAGAAGGGTGTGTAGCAACAGTTTTCTTCCCTCGACCTAGCAACGCTTTCCATTCCACCCAACCCCGAAACGACTTGCAAGGGAAACTCATTTCCCCAAATTAGCAGAACTAATCGTTTTTTATGCCACCGACTCGAAAAGAAAAGGGTTCTACGCAATGCGAAGATGCACGACGATAGAGAGATAGCAAAAAAGAGCTTAGAAAATTTAGCTTGAGCTTTTTTCCTAAATGTTACGATAACAAGAAAAAACGGTTTTCAATTTATGCTTACGACGTGATAAATACAAATAAACTTCTTTTACTATATTATATATTTTACTGTTCAATATTAATAGTTTCGGATTAATACCAACAAAATCAAAGATGGTTAAGCTAGATCATTACCGTAATACAGAAGTAGTAACTGAATTAAATCATTGTTTAGATTTTATCTTCAATAACTTTCCTCCATTAGTTAAGCTTAAAAGATAACTTTTTCAACATATATGGAAAAAAAGATATTATCACTTTTGATGTGTTTAATGTAAATTCTTCGTGGATAGGCATTATATTTTATATTATATGTATATAATAAATAATTTCTTTTGGACTTATTCCAATTATTAATGTCAACTATCTAGGCCGATTTCGCTCATTGTGAGTATTTCCAACTAAAAAATAAGAGATATAGCTATGAATTTTTAATTTTTACAGATTTTTAAATACTGACGGTAACTGAATGTTTTTAATGCAATTCACATAGCCCCATTGTTTTCCAATACCTTTACTAAATACAAGCATTTTTATCCATGTCCGCGCCCAATGTGGGGTATATGGTCTCCTAATGGAAGTGTCTCAACAGAAGTTTTGTACGCGAACTGTTTGTTACCCAGTCGCTCAACCTCACTTTTTTCAAAAATAAGGCTAAAACGGGATTAGTGGTTAACTAATCGCTCTCGCTACACCCAGTTATTAAAAGAAGGATGAAAGGGGAAGGTATTTGAGACATCATAAGCACCTGTGTCAGGCATGTGCAATCTTTCCCAGGTTTGGGGCCAAATTATCATTTTGTCTCCGAGTCATGGGCCGGACCAAATTATTAGACATAATAAAGTAATATTAAATTAAATAAAACATTATATAATGAACGACATACTATTAATATTATATACTGATTACAAATTTTAGTGTAAAGATTGGCCTTGTATTTGAATTACGAGACTATCAATATTGACGTTGGCATCGCTTAAGGATAATCAAGGCCTGACAAAATAGCTCGGCGGGTGGTTGCCCATATGTGACCTATGTCTTCGAAGAGAAATCGATAAATCGAACCCGTGAGATCCGGCACGTCAACCAAAAACGCTAACTACTGCGCCATATAACCCGACAATTTACAAGCTTTGCTAAACTTTATTTGATTAAAAAATATTTAATATTCAAGATAAGTTTTTGATGATGAACTTTAAATTAAGTTTCTATTTTTATAGATATAATAATAGTATCCTTTGTATCTGTATGTTGTAGTTTAGTAATATAAAAAAAGTTTTATTTTTAATACTATGGCGTGTTGAATGGTGCATTTATATGTTGGCATGACCTGAATCGTGTCTTCATCGCATAAATATTACAATTCTCTGTCGACACGTGGTCAGTAAACGCAGATGGGCAATTAGCACGTGCAATTTTAGAGACTATTCACACCAGTTAACACAACTAAACTGGTATACGCTTGGAAATTAAAATTCCGCAGATATATTGCAATAAGCGGAATATACAATTTAATATTAAGCTTACATAACAGTGTTTGTTTTTTTTATTAAGTTTTTATTTTATAAGTAAGTAAAAAGCCTTGAGAGTTTTAAATTATTATAGTATGAATTTATCAATAATCTTTAAGGAGTTTAATTCATCAAACGTATGCAAAATTTTATAAGTAAAATATTTATGATTATTTTATTTTACCCTGTCGCGTAAAATCAAATTTCCTTTCGTAACATGTCAGTTATGTTGCAGTCCGCTAGGAATTCATTTTTTTATTATTATTTCATTTTTGGCTTGCATAGAATCATAATTGAAATAGTAAAATAGTTAATTAAATTGTTCATAGTGGGCGATTTGAATTGCCTGCCTGAATTAATCTACATTCCACTTTTGGATTTGCATTTCATAAATTCTGCTGCGCTTGTTGATTCAATATTTTTTAATGAAAATTTATTTATCATCATAAAAGTTGATGTATGTTATGTTATACAAGCCTGTAGTAATAAAATAGAAAAATATCATAGAAAATTTGAACGATTATCATTATAGGTAGGCTTAAAATTGCGTTTGCCATTGTTTATTGTAAATATGGGTAAAATTGATTTAATTTGAGGTAATTAACACTGAAATTCCTTTATAAAATAGATTTTGTTTATCAAGAAACTGAAAAAAAGTGACTACATACTTTTACTTCTATTGGTAAAGACATGCCTTCGAGTTCAGATGGTGAAAATTGTTTTGATTGAATCAAATAAATTATTAAAATAAGGAACAAAATGCTGTCGAGATAATGTTAGTATTATAAAATAAATCATTATCAATACTAATATATGTATAATATGTTGATTGAATTGGCATATACTTGGTAGAATTCCATTGTAATAAGATAAAAAAATAGCAAAGTGTTTAGTTCTACAAATATATATATTTTTTAATAGTTGATAGCTTTTTCAGCGTATGCCTTCATCAAAAATATATTTCATTTTCATTTCAATTCATCTTTACTTTTGGATTGTATTGGTTGAAACATTAGTAATTAAAACAGTCTCATATATTTGCATTTAATGATGGTGCAGATAAAATAATAACGATTGCCGCAAGTAAACAAAAACACCGCTTTCAGTGACTATTTTTAATCTACCAAAAGTCATAATTAATAGTTGTTTTTTAACGGAGAGAATTAAAAATTTGCATAAAAACTAGCATGGCATTAAGCTTCACAAACACTCCGTTTATTTATATTTGGCGCTTATCAGTTACCACCGCGAGACTTGGACGGCGGACAATTTTATTTTGAAATTTGAATTCCGATTCGCTTTGTTCCTTCACTTGGTCCATGATTCGCTTTTGTTTTCATTGATATGCAAACGAATTTTTCAAACGAGAAGCTGAAAAATATTTTACGAACAAATGTTCTGGAACTCTTTGTTTTAAAGAACCAAGGGTTTTCAAATAATGAGAACCATCAAAGCAGTTTTTTTTATTTTTTTCATTTGTATTTTTAATTTTAAGACAGTCAAAAAACTGGACGCGTTGATTTTAGGTTAATCGATGCTATACATCCGATTTTTACTTTGAGTGTGAAGAAACCTACATAATTTAATCACTTCACAAAGTTGTTTTTTTCGATAATCAGCATTACTTTAAAAAATATATAAGGATGAACTCAAAATGACTTATCGGTCGATTGCTTTATTTTTAATGAGAAACTTTTAGTCGAGATGTAATTAATTAACATTAATTACATTTACGTGAATAAGCTCCACACAATACTAAGATAACATTTTAATTCTAACGATGTCGTTATGGTAAAATAGCCATTAACTTAACTATGATACAATTAATTCAAAATAAATAACTTTGGGCAAGTAATTAAATTGTCTTGTGTAGTAAAAAGATTAAATGCAATTAACTATTTTTTTCTGTAAGTTTATTCATTACTTAATTAAATCATATTGTGGCAGTCAATAATGTGTAAAGTGTGTTAATCAATATTGATATGATAGGAAATAATATCACTACGGAAAAAGAAGAAATGATGGGTTTTGATACGTAATTTTGTACATAACCGCTATGGCTTCAAACTTTTTAAAATATTGTATTCTGTAACGCTACAACGTCATTTGTGTTTATAATGTTTAAAGGGTCTATCAGACCGTCTATCTCAAATAGAAATCCCTGGAAACTTGATTGTATGGACTATGTAAAATGTTAAATATTTACATTAATACACTTATTAAAGATCGTCTATGAACTTATTGATGTCCATTCACTAGTTATCTTCTATTTAACGTCGTGGGCTTTTTTAATACTTTGGTATTTGCCTTAGAGTCAGACAGATCAACTGATCCGTTAAATGTAGAATATAAATTATTTTATTTGAATTTTTATAGAACATCTACAATACACAATGTTGAGAGCCGTGGCGTTTTTTCCAATAGCATCTGCAGTACGTAAATATATTTACACATTTTGATTCAACCGATACGAGAGAATAATGTCATTTTTATTTCTGTTTTCCATCTTTTTATTCAGTTTGCAGCTAAATAAAAGCAAAGAAATGACACCAACGACTGACAGTTTTGCAATGGCTCTCCGAGATATGAGTTTGTTTTTTGTAAAGAGTATACAATTTTTTTATCTTAACGTTGTGCTTTTGAAAAGAAAAAAATCGAGTTTTACTTTACAAGCATAATTTGATATAATGTGCTTTGAAAATTCTAACTAAGAATTTTCGTTTAAAATAATTTAAGCTGTGTAAAAACGCGGTTTTGATGACATAACTAAACAGAAGAGTAAAACAATGTGAAAATGAGCAAAACAGCATAATCGAACCAATGGGAAATTAATTGAGTCAAATTGTGTTTTAGGAAAAAAATGAGTTCGATACTATAAAAGTCTTAAAGTTTCATAAAAGTGAGGATAGTGAATACGCACTAAAAGATATTTTCTCTCTAAAACAAAACTATTTAATCCACAAAATACTAAGTAAAGACGTGATTGTACTTAAGTTCATTTTTTACCATTTTGTTGCTTCGCTCACTTCACTTCTCAAGAGTTCAATTGTTGTTAAATATTTAAAAATGCAATAATAATTTAAAAAAATAGTAGGTTTCAAAATCAATAAATAATGAAACTTATTTTACGAATTATATCGAAGATACGTATTTTTTCACTCGAAGACGATTTCGTTTTCTCTATTTTAATAAAGATCGACAAAAATAAATAAGTGGTGTAAAAGTTGAACAATAGCTTGATGAGAAATTCCCTGGATGCCGTCTCTACTATAATATGCGATCATTGTTTGAGAAAAATCTTAAGACTGATGAGGTTGCTTCGTTCGCGACGCGTTATTTTTTTATTTTAAAGATTCTCTACATTTTCTTCTTTATTTAACATTAAACAAAATATTAATGGAAAGAAAAAGTTTTTTTGGTCGTAGAAGTAAAACACAAAATATAATATTTAAAAAAATAAAAAATACTAGTTTTGTTCTCAAAAAAACACTCTTGTAATAAAATACTTAATCCGCATTTATTTAAAATGACTAGGACAATTTTTAGTCATGACGAGTATTTTCAACTGATCTAAATTGAAAATGCTAGTCATATGAACCCGGTTCTGATAATAATAAATAAATATGGAATTTGTGCAACAGAGTGTTTTATTTTTTTAACATAATAACTATCCACCAATTAAGTCAGTAAGCACACACAGAGTGACACGAGTTTTAAGCATTTTACAAATCATATAAAGAATTTCAACAGAAGTTGTTTTATAACAACCGATTGTTATTCAATGTCTTGTATTTTCTTAGTGAAATCATTTCCAAGAAGAGCCCTACAGCATAAATCAAATTAAGAACTAAACACAAGTACCTCTTAGACAAAAGGTCAGTTTTAGCTTGATATAGTGATAGATAATAGGTGTACCGGAATTAAGTGTCGTTTTTTTAATGAAACAATCTGATACGATAAAAACATTTATTTGTCAAAAATTAGTCGATTATATAATTTTCGTCGTTGGATATAACCTCTCTCCACCTATCTGGCAATTTTTCAATCCCTTTTTTATAAAAATCACCGGGTTTTGAATTAAAATATTCAGATATGCCCATTTTGACCTCTTGATAACTGGCATATTTTTTATACAAAAAATGTTGCATCGATCTGAATAGGTGTTAATCGGACGGAGCAATGTCTGGTGAATATGGTGGATATCTGATAGTCTTCCATCCCAGGTCCTTGATTTTTTGTTTGGTGTGAGGCCATGCATTGTTTTACGGCACCCAACTTTCATCTCTCTAAGTCTTGCCGATTTTTAAAAGTGTTTCTATACTCTCGACCATGCGTTCCTGAATCGTGAACGTTGGATTTTGTTTTTTTTTAATCAAAATCAAAATCACCTATGAGATTAACGAATGTCTAAAATACTCCCCAGCGTAGCCAAATATTTTTTGTAGCATTTGTTACATTCTTTTTTTTCAAAAAATGGTACCAAATGATTTTTCGAACAAATACTTCATTTGGTAAAAGTCCTCTATTGTAAATACGGTTACTATTAGTTTTATTTAAACATCACAATACACTTCAGGTATGTATGGCTAACGATAAAACTTAAAATATGTCATGAAAAAATGCCTGGCGAAGCACAACTGACCATTGAAGATCGAGAACAAAAATACGACACTTAATTCCAGTACACCTAATATAAATAATATATTATTAACTTTCATTATACAGTTTATCTAGAAGAAAAAAATACAAATAAAGACTGAATTTTAAATAATCTTGACCGTCCTAACTGATCTGATCTAAATCAAATGAAAATAAAAAATAATAGTCGTGATTATTATTATAAAACTTTTTCAATTTTACTGATCGATACTCGATTACGATGCTGTATTTTTTGTCACATAATACTTTATCGGCTATTTTATTTGTCATCGGGGTATAAAAATCCCCGTAGTTTTAACAGCTTAACGAGATGATCGTCATTTTTATCGCACCCGTTAAAAATGTTTGTTAAACTCGTAAAAAATCAATTCGCTCCTCAGTGAGCTGTTTTGCATACGCATAAAATGTTTCACAATTCCTTTTGTTAATTTAGAAAAAGTATTGCCTCCTTAACTCTCATTTAATTGTATCATGTTAATAACTACTGAATTTAGTGTTTGCTGAAATTTTATAAAGTAAATTGGATTAAATTTAATATAATATCCAGATGAGATTAACTTGGAATAAAATAAAACAATATACATTTAACTCATAATTGAAGTCGAGTAACCTCATCAAATATTTTGTGATGGAGACTCATTGATTACAATCAATGTACCAAATATAAATAATCACTTCAATTTCTTTAAAGATGTTGTGAATTTGCTGCAAAAATATTTTAGCTTGGCTTGTACACTTAAAAATTAAAAATAATATGATAGTTAACTTCAGTATAATTATAGATTTAGGCTGAAACGTTTGTTGTACGCGCACTATTTCGCTCTCAATAATATTATTGCATTAAATGGATGGCGATTTCAACATAATATGTTTTTGTTTTTAGATTATTGGCAATTGTTTTCTTATAAAGTCAAAAATTATTATATAAATACAGTTGAATCCCGATTTTTTGTTTTTAGAAAGCAGCTAATTTATTATAAAAAGCCTAAATATGACATTGGCAGCCGAAAAAAAAGAATATTTGCTATTTGTTTAATAAAATTTTATCGATAACAGAAAATAATACATTACCATTGTACACAAATATATAAATTATATTTTAAGCGCAATGGAAAAAGCTCATCGTTGAATTGTTAACTTATCGTTGCAGGTGAATTGTGCCACAAACAGTTTAACTATAACATAATATAATCAGAATGTTTTTAGATATTTTCGCTGAGGTATAAAATTTCAATTTCCGTTCGATAGTGTGTTGAATTTTCTGAAATTTATTTACTACAAAATACTGAACATATATAACAACATAATTCTGTTTAAAAATAGCATTAACGTAAATAAAAATTGCACCTTTCAATACATAGCAGAAAACTATAAGAATAAGTAGTCGGAAAAGGCATTGTTAATCACAGTGATTATTAATCATGTTATAAATTTTAAATATTTTTAATTTCAGTGGATACATTATAAATAAACTTTTTTCAAAATAAAAAGAATATAGTATCGTATTAAATAATATTTCCATGACGGCTTATAGTTTAATCAAATATTAAGAAGATTTGATCGGAACATAGCCAACCAATACAATGTATTCCATGAATACAGCAACCGTAAACAATTCGGCCAGAATTTTAGTAATTTAACAACAGTAATTTTATTATAGAATTATAATTTGTAAAAATAAACATTTTTTGCAATTATAATTAATGTAAACCAGATTTATGGATGTAAAAAATATTATCTGAGACAGATTGATAGTGTAATACAATGCTAACAATATTTTTAAAATACAGTTTTGTCACCTTTTAAAATACTTAACTTAAAAAATATGTTTAAATGAGTTTTAACTTACCGACATTGTTCATGCATAGAAATATTCGTTAAAATAGAATATGTTACACTCCCGACATATGAAATCGTGTCCCAAAACATTTAAAAAGCCGAGACTTCAGAATCTTTAATGTAAACGTATTGATCACTTTTAAGGTGTTCACCGTCAATACTTGGTGGAATGGCATTATAATAAAAATAATAAAAGATTTTTAGTACTTTTTCCACTTAAAATTTATTTGTGTAATTAAAATGTAAAAATGAATTTTGTGTAATTATAATGTAATTTGTAAATCCTTTTCATTGTTAGTAGTTGCTTACACCTTTTTATTTCAATTTAATTTGTATAAATAGCACTGTTTAATTTATTTTTCTTATCAGTTGATAATGCTCGCGAGGAGCAAAACCGGTCCTTATCAAATAAATTTTAAGTCGAAAAGGTATTAAAAATCTTTTATTATTTTTATTATAAACGTATTGGTTGTAAGAATTTGATACACGTGGACTTATCGAGTTTTGTTTTTTATACGCCGCACATGTTCATATCAAGCTTCAATCGAATTAAATAATATTATTATAAGCACAAAAATAATTCGTGTGTACAATAAATGTGAGCAACTCTGGTGTGTTCAGTAATGCACACTCAAGCTTTGGAAACTTTAACATACATGAATATGTTAATGGGTATTTTGTAGTTTGCCCCTTGACATTTTCATTTAGTCCCAACAAAAGCGGACATAAAATAAATTAATATAACGTACCTATACATAGTGGGTGGACAATCTTTTGAATATACAAATCCAATTTAACAAACATATTAGTATATGTTATTTTATAAGTCGTGTCCATCAACCATTGTTGTAAATATATATTTTTTTGTCCAAACAATGATTTTATAATACCGTCAGAAGTTAAAATTTGGTAAAACAATAAACGGGCAATCGGTAAATTATTTTACAGTAAAAGTAAATCTAGCTATCGCTTAAATGTTTCAAATTATATTTTTTTTGTTATGAAGTATTTACCATGCGTCAAATTAAATAACGAACTTAGATTACTTTTACTCAAAACTGTGGAGTTGCCTCAGTCAAAATCATACGACTCAGATCCATTTTTGTTTTTTTTTAATGACGTGTATTGAAACCACAATAGTCAATACTATTGCTACTAAATGCTATGCTGACATGATATAAATAAGCTAAAATGATATGATAGAAAAAAATCTTAGGAGTCAGAGTCGTCTTTTTTTACACGACGTGACAGCCCTGCGTTTATTGCGTTTTTGTGAGCGAATGATCCTTTTTCGAATTGTAAAAATAAATTGACTGATGTAAATAGAAAAGGACTGATAAAATTTTGAGTCATGTCCGTCACGAGAAAAACTGGTCTTGATATTTAATATATAATCTAGAATTAGTACAAAAAAGTGTTTTATTATTAAAATAATGCCTTTACACAAAGAATTGACAGTGAAAACCTTCAAAGTGATAATTTATTCATAATTACAAGAGACAATACATACATATTATATCAATGTAATGATTCTCTTGTCTACTTTACAATCATATTTTTTGTTTTAGTGATTGTTCGGCTTAATGTTATGTATAGAAAAAGAAAGAAATGTACTACCCGCCGTAGTACAAAAAAATGGATTCAAATGTTAGATTACACACAAATTTTGTCACTAACGACCCGGGTTTCGCCTTTCAACATCTTCATGCGTTCAAGTACACGGATGAACTTGAACTGACGTTTAATAAATGAATGTTTCGTGTTTATATAAGAAATAAATGTATCATTGAGTTAAAAGCCATTACTGGCAAAAAGGATTAGCCCATGGGAATGCCCACAGATTTGAATGGTGAGTAGTCATAAGAATTATATTTTTTTTTTTGTTGGAAAAGGTTTTATGATTATATTTATATAGGGTATAAAAGTAGAGAACCCAGCTTATGTATCTGTTCATTTAAAATCGGGAGACTAGATGTTAGATACTACCAGTTATCAATTTTAACATTGTATTGAAAATCGTCTTCTTCACTATTTTAAAACCATTCATAGCAGCATTAATATAAAAAAATAATAGTATGTCCCTACTACAAAACCTCTATTTTTAATTTGTTTGCAATGTGCTGATGAAATTTGCAAGATCTTAGTTGAGATAATGCAACTACGTGTTGCACATTATGCAATGCCGAAACGAAGTTAGTTACGGTTGCCAATATTTGCAAAGCTTCCAACTAATAACTTTATTATATCATGCAGCTCCTACTGCATCTTCTGTGATTCATACATATCTGGCAGGATAAGGCTTATAAAATGCCGGAAACAATTCTCATGTTTGAATTTAAATATCTCTTAAATAAAATTTGTGCTAATGACATTATTGTTACTTTATTTTTTATTGTGTTTTATGACGTGTCATCTGGACGACAATAGTTTTGCACTCTTACTTTGTATAATCGGTGGAAATATAAAAAATATTGTTGACAAAAAACTACTTTAAGTATAACCAAATTTCTACTGTGTTAAGTATAAACAATTTATTTTCTCAGATGTGTGACTCGGTTTTAGAAGAAATAAATCGAAGTAAATTTTGTCGCCTGCTGTGGTTCAGTTGGTTAGAGCTTGCTCTACCGATCACGCAGGTCTGGGTTCGATTCGCAGTCAGATCATGGTGAATTTGAGAATTATTCAATTCAATGTTGTGATCGAAGACTGGGTGTTTGTGATGTCAATTCACATTATTTCCTCTCCTCCCGTCCTTCTGATCCTTTAATAACTGGGTGTAGCAATAACGATAAGTCAACCACTAGTCCTGTTCTAGCCTTATCCTTCTTTCCTTACTACTCACTTTGAAAAAAAGTGATGTTGAGCGACTGAGTAACAGTTCTCGTAGAAAAATTTCTGTTGAGATACCTCCATTAGGAGGCTATATGCTCCACATTCGGAGTTAGTTACGGTTGCCAATATTTGCAAAGCTTCCAACTAATAACATTATTATATCATGCAGCTCTTACTGCATTTTCTGTGATTCATACATATTTGACAGGATAAGACTAATAGAATACCGGAAAACATTTCTCATGGATAAAAAAAATTGAGAAACATTAAGTTAATCTTAGAAATATATTTTTTTCAATTGGTACAGTTTTTAAGGTAAAAGGTTTTATGTTAATAGACTTGAATTAAATGACCACATCGTTAAAAATACATAATTATCAATTAATTTTTTGTTTGTCATTTTGATTAATTGCAGATGTAATGGAAATATATTTTTATCGATACCTATCCAAGTTTAGATGATTTGATGATGCTCTATGTAAATGGTGGTGCTAAAAACGCTTCGTTATAAAGCTCATCAATTAGACCCTCTGTCTCTGCGTCAAGAGACCAGTTGGTCCAATGGTAAACTTTCATAACGCAGCTTAAAACAAACCCAAGAAGAGCGGTTCACTCGAAACTTGAACCAATAAATTCAGAATGAGCTTACTTAACTGTTTCCACAGAAGTTAAGCTCAGTTACAAAGAACTATGGGCATTTAAACTTAATCTTACAAACTACTACGTCTGACTTTGTCCCAATTATAACGTTTCTCTTTAAGTTTTACATAATAAAAGTTTTTTTTTTGTGTCAACATTTGTTGAAAATTCGTTCAGAAAAGTAGTAATAAAACTGTTATAAACTTTTTATATCATTTCAACAAAATGACTTAAAAAACAATTCACCATAAGTAGTACTTTCTATATTTATTAAGCAAGTGAACATTTTTACCTGATACAATTTCTATGTTTGATATATTAGATGTCAATAAAATAGTCAAAACAAAAATTCATATATTACTATAAAATAAATATACAGTCTATTAATAAAATTAATCAGATCAAACAGGCCTAATGAAATTATTTTTGCATATATATCGACTGTGGAAAGGAAAAAGGACGTTACCCAAACATATAAAATTTTACAGGTGGCGAAAAAAACGTGTTTTGATGATTTGGGGCCATATGAAAAATATGAATTATACACAACCTTGAAGTGCACGGAGACTTCTAAACTGGTGTTTAATTGACATAATCTAATATTAATCAAAATAATTGTCTAGGAAAAACCTTTATTTCAATCTTTTTACTTGGTTTTAATTTTTTACAAGGTCATATTCTTCAAACTTAAAAGCAAAATTTAGATAATAATTCGGCATTCGCAGCTTGCATTCTCTTTGATAAATGTGTCAAGGTTGATACATTGTGATTATCGAAAAAAAACCTGTTTTTAAAGAACTGTGAGTCACGTCCTTTTTCCTTTCCACAATTGATATATTCAATGCAAAAATTAGATAATAACAAATGATTTTATAATCAGACATAGCACAAATTAAAAACAAAATGCACAAAAAACAACAGTCGTTTGAAACATGACTATTTTATTTCATAGTGTGGAGAATTCACGAAAGTTTACTTTATATTAATTTGTGATAAAAGCATTTTCAGCCAAACTTCGGTTTATTACTGTTTTAACATTCAACGTATTTTATGTAGCATAAAATTAAGGAAAACAGTCAAGGCATCAAATAACCTAAATATAATAGTTTTGTATGGAAAATTAGTATAATTATTTCATCCATTTTCATTGAAGCTTAATATTAACCACACGTATATAAAGCACATTATTTGGCAAAATTAAGTCATATAAGAATAGAACAGTTTAAAAATAGTAGTATTTGAATTATTCTTTGATTTAGTTATATTTTTGTGAACCTATAAATAACTATTTCCAACTTGTTAAAGAAAACTCTATAAATATTATTCAGTAAGTTACAGTCAAAGTTTGGAAATAATTTATTTTTGAATGTCTAGAACTCGCAACGTTCATGGTCGAGTATTGCGTGATGTTACAAAGAGCGTGAGTTTTAATACTGTGAATATGTTTGCATGTTGCATTTGTATCAAAGATCTCACAAGGACTTTAAAAGTAAACGAAGAGTTTCTCACGGTTTTTTTTATATGTGGGCTTTGCGGAGAAAATTCAGTGTTGTGATATAATCTTGTTGTGCATTTTAAAGTCAGCTCGAGCAAAGCGAAATTATAAGTGTGTTGAAACACTATCGTGCAATATTAATCTGGTTTTTTAAAAGCTTAACGCAAACTAAGCACGGGTTCTATATTATACCATGTTTGGATAGCTGTTTTCATTCAATGATCAGGTAATATTGATAGTTAAAAACTGGACCAACTTGTAAAGCACAACTGTACGAGTAATATTTGAAAATATACGGGTGAAAAGTATTATTCCGTTGCAAGGATGTGCTGTTTTTTTCTCAATAATTTTTATCAGAATATATATTATTAGTAAACGATATTTGAATTTACTTACTATCCTGAATATACAAACACAATTATCCCCAAAATATATTTGATTGATATCAAATACTGTAAATACAGTCAAGTATTGAAATCAAATCTTTACTTACAGCGGTTAAAGATAACATTAAAAGTAAAATGACATTGTATTCTTAACATACTTTTTCTGTCAGAAAAGATTTCAAAAACCAATTAGTCTCGAATTAGACTTATATAGTGAATGCTTAAAATCATTATTGATATCCATATATTTCAATTAAAGCATGTTTTCGTTTGAGTTAAATTCTCCAATTGGGAAAATTTTAAGAAAAATCGTACGGAAGTGTTATTATTATTGAAAATTATCTCTCGTTTCTTATAATCTTTCTAGTCTATTTACAATCGTATACTACAGATTTAAAATAAGGTTTTCCTGTTATTGAATATAATAAGAATTTCAGTTTTAATATCATCAAATAGGCAGAAGAGTTTCAGTGATGGGCCGCAGAGTGAGAAGCAAAAGTTAAAACTTGTAATCGCTAAAATCTTCATCTGAAAGTTGGCGTTACCCTTTGAAAACTAAACCAGTAATCGCCCAAAACTATTTCAATCAGTTTCCATTCTGAACCACTCGAATCGGCTTTGCAAATCTCAATTGAATATGAACACCCCGAGTAGAGGCACTTATTATTGAGCCAGTATGAGCGACATTGCGTTATTGCAAGATAAAACATACCAACTCTCATTCTCAGGAAAAAACAGTATTAAAAGTGTACGAGCATAATTTTTAAACATCTTTTGAACCGCAGACTTGTGGTGTGTTAGTATTAAGACTCAGTACTACCTAAAGCATCCAATCCTCGATATTTTTTGTGATACGGGGATTTCGGGATTGAAAATTTCACATAAATTCGTGCATAAATTTGGGATTGCGAAATTTATGATCGGCGATTTTTTAATCCTGGAATTTTTCAATCAAAATTTACAAATTTCCCAAAATGAAACGATGCGAAACCCTTGTTTTGCAATTTTAAAATGCCAGGAATTTTTGACCTTTTATTTGAGCCCTCGTACAACTTTCTCTAATTTTTTCATCCCCGAAATCCCAGAATTAGTACTATCACAATCCCAGAATTTTGGGATCTCGGAATTGTAAGCCTTAATACTAATGTGTTTAATAACATGGGTGAAAGAAGAGTTAAAGGTTGAAAACATGATTAAATGAGAGTTTTTTAAGATTAATCAAATAAATTTAGGTTTGTACATCTGTGCTTTCTCCGAATATCTTCAAGTGTCCATAAAAAAAGAAGCTAAAATACAAAAATAAACTGCTTAAGTGTGTTTTGGGCGTCAATTTAATTTTAACGCATCTCAATCAAATAAAAGCATATTTTTGGCATATTAAATTGCTACAGTTTCGTCATGATGAGAAATGATACCGAAGCACACCACAATAATTTTCAAACTACTAAAGCGGGTGAATAATTCCACACGCACATATTATCCACCCGCTCACCGCATTGAATTAAGCACGCATGCCAAAGTTTGCCCACGCCTGAACTTCTTAAGCAGTGGTAAGACAACTTTGTTAATTTGATATGTACAATAAAATTATAGCAAATATATTATTTATGATGCATTCTAAGATAAAAGTTTTCTAACATAGTGTGATAACTTTTCTCGAAGCAGAATACGAGAAAGCATATACATATATGTATGTATAACAAATATCATTTGGTAATTTAAGACAAATTATGTTTTTTTATGACGTTTGTATAATAAGAATAGAAGACAATATTAAAAGACAATTCTTTATAAAAGTTTATTATATATCTGTAGCGTTTTTTGTAGATTTTAAATAAGCGATTGGTTATGAAAGGAAGTCAGTGAAAAGCTAACTTAACTGTTAACTGTAAAGTTTAACTGTTTTTCTAGATCTGGATAATATAGACTTGCATCTTCAATTGATAAAAAGGATATAGTATGAATATAAGATAAAGCGATCATGAAAACTATTTGATGACTGCAAACTGGGCTTGTACAAATATTAGGTTGTATCAAAACTTTTTTTAATCCATATCCGTTCGCTCTCGATGTGGATCACATGGTTTTCTAATGGTATCGTAACGGAACTTTTTCTACAAAATTGTCTGTTGCTTAAACTCTCTTTTCCAAAGATAGTAGTAGGGGTAAAAAGATAAGGCTAAGAAGAATGGTTAACTAATCGCTCTCGCTACGCCCAGTTATTGTTATTGACAGAATTTTTGGACATGAAAAACACTCATGCTTTCGAACAGAAATCAATAAATTAATCGAAAAACAAAACGCTTACCACTGCGTCATAGGAACCGGAAACTTTAAAGTTCTTAAATACACGTAAACAGTTGCTGAACACATGTAACATACAATCTTTTAAAAACGTTATACTTGGATCTGCTTTGATAAAAGAACTAATATCCTCACTTTCAGTCACTCAAGACTTACTACTTCAATTTAAACACCAAAATAATATTTCAATAATAGTTTAAATTTAATTGAAGAAAAGTATATTGTGCCTGTATTAAAAATACGTAAGGACTTATGAGAACACCTATCATTTTATGATAACATTCAACTCCCGTGCTGGTGTTTTTTTTTTAGAACCATATCGATTCTAGTAAGAAAAAAGGACGTGACACACAGTTTTTTTAAAACAGCTTTTTTTCGGTAATCACAATGTATCAAACTTGATACACGTTCTATCAAAGGCATATAAGTTGCGAATCCTTAATTAGTATCTAAATTTAGCTTTTAAGTTTGAAAAAAGATGAGCTTGTAAAAATTAAAACCAAGAATAAAGACTGAAAAAAAGATTTTTCCGTGACAATTTCTTTAATTAATATTAAGTTATGTAAATTAAACACCAGCTTAGAAGTCTACGTGCACTTCCAGGTTATGTATATTTCATAATTTTGATATGGCCCAAATTCATCAAAACACGTTTTTTGTGCCTCCTGTAAAATTTGCTATCTGTAGGTTACGTCCTTTTTCCTTTCCACAGTCGATATGTTTTTTACTCACATAAGAGTGAAATATGACAATATTTGAAATATAAATTAAAGGACACATTTAAAAAATATATAATAATAATTAAGTTGACCCATCTCGAAAATTTAAAATAAAATAATTATAGAAAATGCAGACCGTGGGATAGATCTAAATTCACGAATATATAGATAATCATATGTAATAATTATCAGTGTGGGTTCGAGACGCCTAAATTATGTGCCCCACAGTTTTCAATATGTGCGAAAGTGTCCGAAAGTTTTCGGTTCAGCTGTGAAAAGTTTGAGCGCAGAGCGAATAATTTATGAAACATTTACTCGCAAATGCGAGGCAATAAAACGCCGCCACTGCATTAAACATTTTCATGATGTATGGTGAGAGTGTGCCGCGCAGATTCTGCTGAATACTTTACCCCGACTTTAGGTTCTTTAAAGAAGTTTTTTCAAAAGAAATTTTCCCTTGTTTATTTGCAGTGTTAAATATGCACGCCACTGCTTGCAAGATAACTCACATATACAGAATCGAGTCTTATTTAAAAGAAAATGTGGTTATATGGTGTTTTGAATTAGACAACCAGTTCCCCAAGGGTAGCATACCATTTTGTTACAGAGTGTTTAATCAGTGTTCTTTTAGTACTGAAGAGCATCTCGTCAATCTTTTTAATTCATCCTATACATGTTCTATGACAGCGCCAGTTGCTTTACTGCGTACCTTACTGAGTACCATTGTTGGGATGGTTATCAACAACCTCCCAAAACGATGAGATCCATTTGGTTAATCTAATAGATGGGGGCATCTTGAAGGAGTTTTTTTTTTAATTTTAAAAAGTTCCAAATTTAGCACGTATTTACTTCGCTCAATTAAAACGTATCTGTCATCTTGTATTTTATTAATAAAGTAGTAAAATCACTGTTTATTATTTTAATAAATATCCTGGCAAAAGTTTATTTCAATCAGTAAAATAACAAAACTATTAAAAATTATGATATATTAAAAATAAGCTTTTACAAAGTTACTACCGAATCCATTAATCATAGTCTGCATATTTATTTTATAACACATGATAAAACGATAAAAAATCAAACATTACTGTCAAAAGGTTTACAAAAAACAATTTAAATGGTTTTTCAATTAAGACAAATGAAAAATAAAATTTTCCTTTAAGGTTTAATTTTCTTAGAAATCACGAAAAGAAAAACTAATTGATAATTCGTTCAGTATTTGCAAACCGATTAGAGCAGGCGCCTTACAAACTATCTACCTTCCAAGAAAAGGGATAAATTATTCTTGAAATTCACTTTCTTTTGTTTAAGACGTAAAAACTTAAAATTGGAAACGAGTCCCGACACTTTTCCAACAGCTCCTCTCAAAAGTTATTTCTAAGTGTAAAATACAGCCTTACGCAATTCTCACTTTTCTAATTCTCCATTTCTCTTTCTCATCTCTCACGTGTATTTATTTGGTGGTAACGTAATGAAGAGGCTCTCGCGCTGAGATCGTGAAAGTTTTATATTTATTTGTATCTTGACATAGCACCGAACTGGAAAAGTCACCGATAATTTTTTCTAGGAAATTGTTTTTACCTGCTTGAATTTTTGGATATCGAAACACGAAACCTTGATAAAATTATAACCCTCTTGCATGTTTTTCAATTTTAAATCTCGTTTCATTTTTAAAGTAGTTTGCGCATTTTTTAACAGTTTCTTCTTAATAAAATTTGAATATAATACTGAGATCACTTATTTACTAAAATTAGTCAATTTAAAATAATATATTTTGCATATTTAGTGTAAGGAATGAGCGTAAACATGTTAATAGGGTAAACATAGCAATGTATTTCGTTCTACAGTTTTTATATTTAATAGTTTATAGCTATTTTCGCTTTCGTCAGAACTATGGCGAACAGAAGTAGTTCTGACGATGGCGAAAGTCGAAATAGCTATCAACTAATAAATATTAAAAAACTGTAGAACTAAATACGTTGCTCTTTTTACCCTATCTTAATGGCGTTCTACCAAGTAAATGCCAAGTCAATAAATAACGTAAAAATGTTGTTTATCCATTTACTTAACATCCTATTGCGAATGTTTTTAGGATAATAATGAGAATTTCAGCCCTTTTTAAAGTGTGACACATTTTTATGTAAAATAAAAAAATAACAAACATCTTCCAAAGCCTGAAAATGAAAAATTGAAAAAAAATCCAGTGATTAGAGCTGCCGTTCTTAGTTGAAGTATTTAATATGACTATTGGTAAAAAGCATTTTTTTATGCAAAAAAAAGATGTAATCAAATTATTTTGTATAAAAAAAGACAATTCAATGAGACTTGTAATTGTGAGGCTATAATGCAAAACGTACTATTTCCAAAACTCGAATTTTTAGAGTCAAATACTTACTTACACAAACGAAAAAACAATTGCATAAAAACATGATTTCCAATTTGAAGGCAGTCTTTTAGACATTTTATAACTAAACTAATAGGATCAGTCAATTCCTTCGGCTTGAATTACTCTATCTGCATACCTTACTTAATATCGCTTATTTTGGAAATAGTAAGCTTTGCATTATAACTTCACAATTTATGTCGATGGTAAAGTTCAAAGCAAACTGTTGCACTTTTTTAGAAATGAATACATACTAACATCTTATAATCTTGATAATTTTTTTAAGCTTTTGAATACAATTTTTTTAATTTATCCATTTTGTTTGGATATTATATTACGTTCTCATCTATAAAGTACGTCAATTTATTCTGAATCCAAAGTCTTAGCACAGTCTTTTGTGAGCATAATAATTTAATTAATTAATGCCCTTTGTTTATTTATGAGATCTGTGTTTACTATAAATGTGATCCCATTTGCAATGAAGGCGTAACTCTATTATAACTTCATTGTTGGGTATTGTGAAATCGAATCCATTGGTATGTCTCAACTTGATTATATTGTTGTAAGTTTGAGAAGGTCTGTGCAAAAGGGCAAATAACGGGACCCCCAAAAGGAAGGTGTGGGTTGTAATTAGCCACTGTGAGATTTACGGCTGCATTTTCAGACACCGCTAAGCAATATATGCTAAGATTGTATTTCAAAGCTCCACTCACAAATTTTGTTAAGCAAATGCAAAGTAAAAATTAATGCCTCGTTTTGTAACATGAATTCGATAAAAAACAAAACATGGTTTGAAATACAAATGTACTTTATTTTAATTTTGAATACTTTGTTTGTACCTTTATTATACCGCGATTTTTTTATTATTAATAGTGACTAATACTAATAAACTAACTTGAACAGAATGTCAGCTCAAGTTCACACAAAGTTATATAAACTTATAAATATATTTAGTTTTGTTTTAACTCGAATTGGAATATTTGTTTAACTTATCTAAAGATTCTGGATTAAAATAACGAGGTAGAGTAAAAAATGGTATTCAAACAAGGTTGACAGATACACGAAGGCAGTTGATTACAATCCAAAGATACGAGTAAAAATGACGAAAAAAGTAGTACTAAAGATTATGTGTTAATCTTTACACCATATGTTCAAATTTTATTTAGTATATCAAAAATAATTCTAGAAATATATGAGAAAATTTATCAAATAAACTAAAAATTGGACTTAAAATAAGGAAAATCTGGGTTTTACTGATCTGTAGATAGCGTGCAAAACTATAAACCTCAGTCATTCAACAAGTGCTTAACGAAGTTAACTTCTTCTTCGTAATACTTTTCCCTTACTTCTGAAGTGAGCAAGCATCCATCTATCTTGGCGATGTTTATCTTAAATGCAACTTCTGAATAATTGCTTCTAATAGTAAGAAAAATCTGGTAGTAGTGCTATCTTGGTTTTGGAGAAATTGCATTTTTCAGTTATTTTGTTTCAATTATTGCACTCCAAATGAACGAAGTGAATGATAATAAATAAACATTAATTGTTGATAATTCTTATCGCTACGTATGCCAATTGTAAAACTATACGAAGTTATTAATTGTACTCTCTATTTACGTATTACCTCTTACACACGTATTAAAATTTGCACAATTATTGAATACAATGAAACAGATTTAAATAAAACATAATATATTACTAGAAATACAAAATTAACGAACAGGCATATTAAATAGTCAGAATTACAGAGGGCAGAATAAATAGTTAATGGTAAGATTTTTTTTATAAAATAGTCATAATTTAAATGAAATTGCACAAAAAAACCTAACCTAACCTTACCAAAATGGTTATAAAAATCTGACCGTATATATATTTTTATTCTGACTAAAAATTGAATTTTATTCAGACCAAAAGTTTATATGAATTCCGACCAAACATTGATTTAAATTCTTACCATTTATTTTGTTCTCATTATAAAATAAAAAGTATACTTTATACATGTACTAAAATGAAGTATTTTTTAACAATTGTATTCATTTTCCTGAATTTAAAGCTTGGAATTGTAGAATTTTTTAAAAATAATTTGTGGAATGACTTTTATATTCCTTATACATCTTCTGATTTCCAATGATACAAAATAGTTGACTTTATTTAAGTAGCATAGATTTTTTTCAAATTTTACGAAAGTTTGAAGAAATAGGCGAATCGAATATCAGAAATATTCTGAAAAAATAATGTATAAAAGTATTTAATTTTGAGATTGGTATGCACGACCAAAGTTAACTTATTCAAAACAGCATTGACAACTTAGTAGTAAGTTGATTGGCAATGTTTAAGCAAAGCGTATTATGGTTGATGTACAATAAAATATCGTTAAAACCACGGTTTTAGTATTGCGATAGGTTGGATGAGAATATAGCACCCATGCTATTCGCCGGTGTAAAAATCCCGATAAAAATATTATATTACGATGACCCTTGTTTGCTGAACACAGCTCGCCGCAAAGTCATTACTCAAACAGACGTCTGCTGTCATGTGGTGCATCGACGTCCATCGTGCGACGCGACGTCGGACAGGGACCTTGTATTACGATTTATCATTCCTCTGTGACTCGCAATCAATCGACGTAAATTGACTCCAAAGCCTTTTTTTTATTTTGCATGTGTCAACATGTTTATAGGGCACTGATGTTATGATTTTGATTGAAGATAGTCTGTGCAGAAAATATGACGATGCAGTATTTTAAATATTTTAAGGAATCTTTTACTGATTAGTAGATATTTCTTCCAATATTTATTAAAGGTTAGTCACTTTTAAATTGTTCACCGTCAATACTTGGCAGAAAAGCTGTCAACTGTCAAAGTGTCAACTGATGATCAGTTTACAATGCTCGCCATGAGCGAAACCGGTCCTGACCTTTTTAAATAAAGTGAAAATAAAGTACAAAGAAATATTGTTTTTTTTTATTAGTTAAAGGTTTGTATTGTTAATATGCGTATTAAAATAACCATATCAGTTAGTTTTTTTTTAATTTAAGATTTAGACTGAAGGTTCTTGGTGGAATTTCAATATTAAATTTAAATCGTTCAAACTATGTACATTCTCACAGATTTTGTCACTAACGACCCGGGTTTCGCCTTTCGTCATCTTCAGGCGTAAAAGTGCACGGATGAACTTGAACTGACAGTTCAGTTTAAGTTCATCCGTGAAGCGAAACCCGGGTCGTTAGTGACAAAATCTGTGAGAATGTACATAGTTTAAACGATTCTAATTTCATATTAGTTAGATTTTTAATTAATTATTGATAAAATAAATATTTTATAAACTATAGTAAAATACCAGTCCTATAGACAAGGGGTCGATTCTGTGGGCTTTACAGATAGATGATTCAATGAATTTATAGTTTTTTATACAATACACAAATGTTTGTGATACGTTCATATCTTCACACACATCCTGAAAACGGGGAGTAGATAGAGCGATAAGCTGACACCAGATCCTTTCTTATTCATGCATTCAAAAAAAAAGTTCAGCGAATGAATTACAACCAGTTCTTATCAAATTGGTTTTTTAGATTGGTTTACTTTGACGTAAAATTTGATGATGATCAAATTTATTAGTTTTTTTCTTCCTCTCAAGAAAAATGTTTGTGTTTATTATTGTAAAATTCTTAAATAAAACATAATCTAAAGATGCCTTTTAGAGAGGCAAAAGCATCTAGTTACACATCTAGTTAACAAAAAAATCAATTATCCTTTTACAAGCTGTACCTTTTAATTTGTAAGGATGTTGTGGATGTTTGGGTGATGAAACGATAATTAAAATAAAATAAAGCAAATAATTTTATGTCATGCTGCAATATAAAATATTTTCCGAAAACGGTTTACATACACTGTAATAGTAATTACAATTTTAATCTTCTAAAATTGGGCTTAATAATCTCGAAGTGTTGATAAAATGTCAATTGCAAATACTTTTTTCATGTCATATTGCAGTGTTGACATGAAAATCCAGTGTCAAGTTTGCAAAACTTTTTCGTCCGCCGAACACATTACTTTGTCTGTTAAGGCCGGTTTATGTTTCACATTTTGAAAGTTTTAATTGTCCCTGGCATTATAATTGATCTCCATTTTGCACTTGACAGTCGACTTTGATGGAGGGTCGATCTCGATTCTTTAAAACCCCCGTTGGTGTTTTTGCAAGTTTATGATCTCACTGAATTGTTTGGGTATTTAAGGGTGTGTTTACGTTATATCTTATTTGATTAACATATGGATTGTATTTAAATTAGAACATTTGAGGGCATTATTTGCAAACACTACTCATTCCGAAATGGTTAAAAAATAAAACTTGAATTTCATTTTGAAAAACAATGTATATTTGATAAATATTTTAAGTTTCACATTACTTTGGAATGATATTTTGTACATATGTTATCAAGCCATATTTGAAACTGATTTCTAAAAATACTTTCAAAATTTATTTTTAACCAGTAATTACATGTAATAATAACAATATAACACACATATTTACTTATATTATATAAAAATAAAACATACCTGTGACATATTTATATTTAAATAATGCAAACATTCAAAAGAAATGCAAAAAATATGTTTTTAAAAGCATTTACTTTTATTAATATATTAATAAAAAACCAACAAATAATAACAATGCATCTAACTTATTGTTTTCTAAAATATTATTTGGCTCTCTTCACCTCTAATGGGCGTAATATAGAATTAGTTTATCATTTTATATATTAAAACTGATATTTGTCTAGTCAACGCATTCTTCCAAACAGTATTGCAGAAAATATGCACAGATGCCGATTTCAATCAATGGTTTAAATTGTAAAATATTTTTCAAATTAAATGTGTACCACAAGAATTACATATGCAGTTTCTCCTAATATGCTGTCATAATTAAGTAAGCAACTGTCATGATTACTTTTTAATATAGAAATAAGAGTATATCAGAATAAATAAAACATTTCATGAAAAAAAAACACAATATTCTTTTGTACTCTATTTTATCACTTGACAATGTTCGCCATGAGTGAAACTAATCCTGCTCTTTATAAATAAAATTGAAATAAAGAAGAAAGGAATATTGTGTTTTTTCTTAATATAATGCTTGTCCACCAAGTATTGACAGTGAGCACCCTAAAAGTGAAAAACATTTTACCTACAACAAATGTATTTTATTGTAAAATCAATGACTAATTTTTCTAACTGTTATGTTTTTCTTTATTGCAGGTAATTCACTTCTTCTTTCCTGTCAACAGATCTAAGTGACGGTAAACGAAGAAATATTTTTTTAATTGCATAATATGTATTATTAGTACAAAAATTATAATTGAAACTATTTTAGTAACTTTTAATAACCCCATTAGAAATTTCCTCTCGAAACATTTAAATCCGAAATCCGTTTCCATCTCGAATGTGAACATTAATATATCTTTCACGTTCAAAAAAGGTCGCTTGTACCGGATTAGTTGCGGCCGAAGTGGTGACGATGAAACCTCTTAGTTTGCGCTGCAGGACTATGTTATTTTAACAACGGATATACCAAAACTCGTATGACATATTCAAAGTATAGTTTAGAAAAGAGATTGGTTACGTAGATCGAATATTAATAGTGTTATTACAAGAATATCAAATATTTTGTCAGCTTACTTAAACTCAAGAATATGTTTATATAACTTAATTTTTAAAAAATGTGTTATTTTATTTTTTGCTGGTATTTTATAAAGCTACGTAGATGACACTGTCGCCAAAATGTAATTAAAAAAATTTGAACGATAAGTTTAAAAAAATATTCAGCTTTCAAACGTTCGATGTCACTATAATATATATTTAATTATAATTAGAGTGAATAACATGATGCATTGTGCAGTATATATATCTAAGAAAAATATAAGTTTAATCATAATTTTGACGGAGGCGAAAGCCGAAATAGCTATCAACTAATAAATATAAAATGTCTAGAACTAAATACGTTGCTATTTTTACCCTATTATAATGGAGTTCTACCAAGTTAATGCCAATCAATCAAAATATTGACCTATTGATTAATTTCAATTAAGAAAAAACATAATACTCCTTTGTGTTTATTTCCATTTTTATTTACCAAGATCAGGACCGGTTTTGCTCATGGCAAGCATTATCAACTGATAAGAAAGATAATTTAACAGTTTTATCTATACAAAAACAAATTGAATTAAAATATATGATATTTAATTTATGAATTTCAGTTCGAAGGAATAGATGTATGTGATGTCTTAAATTCCCCCCTCCCAACCATCCTATTATATGAAAGAGGAATAGCGAGAGGAGAGATTAGCTTATCATTAGTCCTGTCCTAGCCCAATCTTTCTATTCTTACTCTCAACCTCTCTTTGGAAAAGAGAGGTTGAATAACTGAGTAACAAGCAGTTCTCGTAGAAACACTTCTGTTGAGATAAACTCCATCAGGAGTCCATATGCTCCACATTGAGAGCAGACATAAACAATTTACAAATTACAGTAAAAAATATGAATAAGTGGTTCTAAGCTCACACAAATTAAAAATTTTAACATCTTTAACATGTAATTACAAATAATGATGATCTTTAATATAATGCCTTTCCACCAAGTATTAACAGTGATTAATTTCAAACTTTTTTTTCGTCGATGTATTAAAACTAACATAGATATTTTGTCAAAAATCAAAAACAATGTCATTGTATTACTGCACAGTAATTGCGCATGTAATATCAGCTATTAAACATTCATTTATTACACAAGGCAATGTTATAATTAATACGAGATTCATACTGTACGACCCAAACGCATTTAATGTAATTTTATCATCCTTGTAAAATAATTCTAATGCGGCAGATCTGTGCAGTGATTCCGAATCTTGATTTATTGTTTTATTCATTCTAATAATCTTTTGTATAGCAAGTTACGTCTTTTGACCAAGTATAAAATGGTATGTATAAGAAATTACTATTATCAGTAAATATCTAAAACACTTAGATTCCATCTTACGATCAAGAATTACATTGATAAGGGAAAAAAATAAATGGTCAGAGTTTAAATCAATTTTTGGTCAGAATAAAAATATGAACGGTCAAAATAAAAAAATAAATACGGTCAGATTTTTAGAACCATTTTTATTAGGTTAGGTAAAGTTGGGTTAGGTTAGGTTTGGTTTTTTTTCAATTTCATTAAAATTATGACTATTTTATATAAATTCTGACCATTTATTATTTATTCCGCCCTCTGTAAACTGACCGATATATAAAGACCATTTAACATAAATTCCGACCATTGTAATGTAAATTCTGACCAATGTGATAAAAATTATGACCGAAACTGTATTAAAATTAAGATAGAAAAAATACGAGCCCATTGATAAACAGTAAACAAATTGATTGTAAAACTGTTCGTAGAGGGATTCGAGTTCGTGACCTTCGTAGGCGCAGTTAACTACGTTGACCACTCCACCACGCAGCCAGCGCAGTTTTATTATCACGTTGTATTAATTTATAAGGCACTCAGTCAGTAGAACTTCCTATATTAAAGTAATTAAAATAATAAAAAGTAAATAATTAATATCTTCAATGGATTCGGCGGTTACTTGACTTAAAGTTCATTTTAAATATAAATTTAGCATTATGACATGATTTTTGATGAAAAAGTTTACTTAGCTACATTCGATCATTGTTTATTATTTTGATTTAATATATATTACATTCCATTAAATATTAGATCTTTTCTTAACATGATAATCCATTGTCGGATGCAACTATAAAATGACCAGTTTGTAAAGAGCCAGCACACATAAAATCCGAGATAACTAAATAACAAGAAATTCCATAGTGCAATAAAGAGTTTCTGTCATACTAAAAAAATAATTAAATAAAAAAAGTTTCACGACAACTGTTAGGGTGGCCTCCATTTCGTTTTATAGGTTTTGTTCAGGCTCTCAAATGGATGGCCTTTAAAAGCCCTGTAAGGGCGTTTCTCGCTTAATTCGAATACTTAATAATGTCGGCGAAACGTAAAAACCTTTTTGGGATAGATGTAAAAATTAACGTAATGCAGTTACTACGTTTTAAGATGAAACAGTTTTCAAATAAAACAGACTGTATTGTTTGTTCCAACTAGAATTAATATTGCTATTTAAGACTACACATAAGAGAAAAGATAACAAAAAATATTGTTCAAAAGATTATGGGTATTAAGTAAATGTTTTTTTTTGTATATTTGAATCTAAAATTGAGAATTGGTTTGTCATAATAATTTAAGCGATCAGAAGATTCTGGGCTTAAGTATTGACAGAGAAGAAAACTTAGCATTTTTTTTGAGGTGATTATTATTGGTGAGCACTTTTAGCAATTTTGATTATCAAAAATAGTTGATCAGCATTTTGAGTCAACCAACACTCACAGTAAATCGATATAATTTAAAAAAAAAGGCATCCAAGCAGTGGTGAGCTTGAGAAAGCTTCCTTATATAATAAAATCGTGATTAAGAAAAACAATAATAGATTATCAATTTGTACAAAAACACAAGATAACTCGATAGATTTATTGATTTGCTAGAACGTCATTATAATAAGATTTTTACAAATATTAAAAAAAAAAACAATACTCCTTTGTACTACTGCCACATTTATTCAGCAAGATTCGCCCTAGACAACCACTATCAACTGATAAGAAATAGTAGGATAAGAGTTTTAAACATTATATTCATAATATGTCCTCGAACAAAAATCCATCTGCACTGAGATTTAAGCCAGTGAATTTTACAACTGATTACAGCGACGTTAATAAGTCAACCACGGACCAGGTTTTATTTAAAAGACAAATAAGGTATATGTTATATTTAGCAATAATTTGCCTATCATAAGTCGACCATATACCTAACATGCCTTTGAGTCAACACATTGTCATGATAAAAAATCTTGGGTGCGAACAAAATGTTTTTGTTAAATCTATGAAAATAGAGTGTAAATAAAAAGGATTGTTTATTTTTTTGCTGTCGCATCGGGATAATTCCGTCCCATTATAGCGCTGCCGAAATAAAAGCGAGACAACTCCCGAGTAAGCCTCGCGAACAATTTGTTTCTGTAGAGACAATTAAGCAAGGAACAATAGTCTTATCGGGGATGAAGAGGAAGTTGGGATACGGAAATACGTATATCCAGTTATGTTGTTCAATTTCAAATAGTGTTTCATAATTTAATTAATACAATAAAACACATAAATTTAACACATGAGTTAAATAAGAGCGATTCATTAGATATTATTTGAAAATGTTGTATGTACACTTAACTTAATGTTTATAGGTTTTTTATATGAATTATTTATATGTCGACTGTGGAAAGGAAAAATGATGTAACCCACAGTTTTTTCAAATGAGCTTTTATCGATAATCACAATATATCAAACTTGATACACGTTCTATCAAAAGGATGTAAGCTGCAAATGCATAATTAGTATCTAATTTTAGCTTTTAAGTTTGAAAAAAGATAAGCTTGTGAAAATTTAAGCCAAGCAAAAGGACTGATAAAAAGTTTTTCTTAGACAATTTCATTAATTAACATTAGATTATGTCAGTTAAGCACCAATTTAGAAGTCTCCGTGCATTTCCAGGTTGTGTATATTTCATAGTTTGCTAATGGCCCAAAATTATCAAAACACGTTTTTTGTATACTTAATATCACTTAAACTAAATGACTGAGCAAGTCACATTCTCTCTTTTCTTTCTATCTTTATTTTTTTAAGCACAACAGTGTATGGTTGAAGTATAGGTTCCGTGCAGCTCTGTATCTGGCCAATAATATGAGGAGTAAATTCGTTTATTTTCTTTATCATATTGCGTTACGGAAGGCGGCTGTAAAACAGTAGCTGCATACGCATAACGGGTGGTGGTGGGATAACCATATTATTTTCATAATTTTAAAATTGTGAGATGTATGAATTATGCAGCAGAAAAGAAAGAAATTATTTACGTAGTCAAACCATGATGTTGTAATTACTCTTGAGGTATGCACGTCTCAAACATATCCTTCCTTCTTGTTCCCGCATAAGCCTTTTACATTTACGGAACGATTCCGTTCGGTCACCACGTCGCTTTACGTAACGGCGGCCACGCCACGGGCTGAAGCGCACTTCAGCACTTTTAGTGACCTGGGATTACTTCCGGTTTCACCTGAACCCATAGAAAACATTTATTTATAAACTAATTCAAATTACAGAGCATAATCTTTCAATACAATAAATAAAAATGTTTTAATTTGTCTTCCTTCACAGATATCTGCAAAATTATAATTAAGTTATCAATTCATATTTTAAATATACAATCTTTAACTGATTTTTTCACACTACAAATTGGGTTAACGTTATAACCAAAAGTGGGGAATCTTTTCATTTCAAAGACCACATTTATTTATCTGATTCAACATAAAGCCGCAGTAAAGAAAACGTTTACACACCCACCTTTTTTTCGTCTGTCGAAGATATGAGTTGATTACGCTCTTTTTCCAAAAACTTGCGTATAATTTTTTAATCAAAGTGAATATTTTGACCAAGTCAAAAGGCCGCATCAGAGTAGCCAAGATGCCACAGGTTCCCTTTCACTGGTTTTAATTATTTATTAATTAAAATAGAATCACTAAATATTTTAAGCAAACGTCACGATAGTGGAATTAATCTAATACATAGTGTTAAAATTCATTAGAATTAGTAGAAAAAAATATACCTTGAATTCGAGCAAATACAAGTTTTAGCTTTGACTCACATATTTTGATAAATTTAGTATCCCAACTTTAAATTCTATAGATACAGATATAAAGGGGTTAAGATTGAAATATGAATGTAGTTAAAGTTAATAATGATTTAATAGTTCTTGTTATGTACATCCCGTGTTAATGATCGAAAGGGTTATATGAAAATAAGTATCACATATACCTATGGAATTGAATACAAATCTGTAGATCAATGTATGCGAGCTATCGTTCTGGGATTTGATCCTTGAACACCACAATCAAACAAAATAAACATGCTATAATATTTGACACTAACTTTAATATTAATAAACGCTCATATTAAATATATTGCTTCTAAGTCTCTTGCCCATTAAACTTAATGATCAGAAATATTTTTCACAAATATATTTTCACCAAAAATGCATTGGTGCGTATAACGATGTGCTTCCATTCCAATAAATTTTATCGAAGGCCGAAAATTTAATTCAATATATTCTTGATTTTTAAATATCTCTTGTTTCGTTATTGTCTTGGCGATAAAGAGAAAATCAGTAAAGCGTACAATAATTAATTTTGCAAATGAAGCGAAATATAATTGTACAGGTTCTTGAACTCTCGACTAAGATCAATATACGGACATAAAATGAGATTGATAACAACCGAGGTTTTCAATATTAGTATATTTAATTTACAAAACTTATAATAAACATATTTTTTATGTTTTAACAGTGTTTTTTATAGTCTTGACTCGATGACAATTTTGTATGTCACTCGAAATCAACTCGATGAGCAAAAACATTACAAACACCCATGTTTAAAATCTCAATATTTAATAAGAAAAAATACAAATTTGATATTGATCGCTATAGAAAAGCTCTTACTTACTAGACTCCTGTGTGGTCGAGTGGTCAAAGTCGTTGGCTTCGGTTACGGGAGGAAGGGTCTCAGGTTCGAATCCCAGTACGGACAGGATTATAAATTGATTTTTCAATCGATTTATGAATTTCTGTTTGAAGGCATGGATGTATGTGATGTCTTCAATTCCCCCCTTTCACCCATCATATCCTATGAACGGGGCGTATTGAGAGCGATTAGCTAATCACTAGTCCTGTCCTAGCCCTATCTTTATATTCCCAGTCTCTTTGGAAAAAGAGAGGTTGAACAACTGAGTAAAAAGCAGTTCTCGTATAAACACTTCTGTTGAGATAAACTTCATTAGGAGCCCATATATGTGATAAAAAAAAACTAGACCCCAAAGAGTGTCAATAAGCTATCAACGGTAAAATCATAAATCTCTTTTATTGTAGATATTTATAATGGAGGTGATAATTAATATTTCAGTTTTAATGTATTTGATTAAACCAATGATATACACTTGTTTATTTTACTAACAACTTTCAATGCAAACAAAAAAAAAAAAGTGAATTATACTTATAAACTACTAAAAATTTTAAAATAAGCGAACTTAGAATTGAAAAAGATGAACGTTATGCAGTTTTTTTTAAAGATTTACTCATTTTTTGCTCCCTCGATAATCAATCCATGAACATTATAAGAAATAAAAATGATAGTTTTTCGTTTCAATAGAGACGTAGAAAACTCGTTCAGCGCAAAATGTTCATTACAGAAAGTGGAATGAAGTCATTCGACCACTCAATAAAATCACTATTGCATTCTTCGGTAGTCAATTTTATGCTGCTCTGAAAACTTTACTACAAAATGAACTAGATATTTAATAGATGTCTGGCAGACATATTTTAATGACCTTATATTTAGTTTTTAAAATGAAAAATTTCAACCATTTTGCACTTTAAAAAATGACTGGAATTTAAACTATCCGTGAAGTATGCTTATATTAATTTGTGTGAATAATATACTATTATTCACAGAAAATTGATTGCAGATACATCATCGTTATTTCAATTTATTAAGAGAAATTGGTTACTTAGAAAACTAATTACTTTTTACCCCTCTACTGGAAATTGTAAAAGCCTTAAAAATATAATTAATAATTTACAAAATGAAATGTAGAATATATTCAGCTTGGGGAGAAAGATTCTTGCAAGCGATTTGATGCAGCACTTTACGGGTGTCGTAATAATTACAGTGTACATTTTTCAACTTTGTGCTAAACAAAAACCTGCAATGTCATTGATGTCCAGTTATACAGTTATTTGTATGAAAAAAAGTAAGACAAGAATTCTCAAGAATAGTGAAAACTCTATCCAAGTCCACGACGGTTGTGTTGTAAATCTTAAGATTGTTTTATAAGTAACAATCAAAATATGTCAAAAGAAAAACTTCATATTTTCCAATCAGTTTGTATTATAATGTGGCGTTGATAAAGAGTAATCACACAATGCCGATGTATCGGATAGGAGCGTGATTTCTTCTGTAATTGCCGTAAAAAAGAATCACGGACAAGTCCTTTTTCACGTCTACGTGAAAGGATATCGCCCACGTACATTTAGTCCCCTTCACGTGTTCGCCATAAAGAACTTTTTATTTATATATATTTTGAAGTACTCTGTCCTAAAATAGGTTTTATGTACTTTGCAAACATGGAAGGGTAAAACTCTCAAATTTTCTCACCAATAACTATTTTAATAGCTTATGAATTGAAGACTGATATTTTTTGCAATGTTTTTTTATGCCATGTGAAGCATATAAACCTCATGAAGCTTTTCTTAACGGAAGATTTTCAACAATAAATTTTTGTTATTAAGTCACTCATCGTATCGTTTATAGTAGGCATAAAGGAGTGAAGTTAAGGTAAAACCTGTTTGCTAACCGTTCTCGTTTGTAAATGTGCTCATAATGGAATTCAACCTAGTAAATACTGCAACTGAAAACAACAAAAGTGACCACTTGGCAATCGAGCTAAAACCTCAACTGATTAACTAATTTTACACATTACTTACCAAAGATACTTTGACTGAATCTTATGCTTAGGAAACTTAACGCTAAGTCTTTTTTTAGTACTCTAGTTGTCGTAACAAGCTTTTTTTGGGAAGAAACAACAACTTGCGAGTAGAACTATGAACTAAAAAAAATATTAGCAGTCTATTTACAATTTTAAAGCAGAGTTTTGATTGTCAAAATGTTAAGGCATAGTTAAATTATAGTCTTAACCATTTTTATGAAATCCAGAAATCTCTGTATTTTATTAATTACTTAAATATTATCAATGCTTTCAAAAGTGGTAATTACAGCAAACAACATTTAAAAATGATGAACGTAAGACCACGATATTTATTTATAGCTCTATGGAGGGTTTATATATTTCCGGAGATCTAGTAATTGTTGTTTTAGTTAACTAGATTGTAATTAGTTTCATATGTACAGTTTTTATTTTTCAGAATAGTTGACAAAAAATATGTTTATATTATTTGATCTCTAGCTTTAATGTAAACGTAAAGAAGATTTATTAAATAGCTAATTTATTATTTCATCGAATAAGGAATGATTAAATAAAATTCTTCAATTTTATACCTGAACCACTTCATTATACTCAAATTATAACTTTACCAGTCACAAAATTCCATAAAGCACCTTTACCTCTCTTATAAAAGCAAAAGTATTTTTTATTCTGTAAACTTTTCCAAAATTGACGCAACTTCCTGTTGTTGGATATATTTGGAATTTGTTAAAGTTTTTATTGATATTTTGAACTGCGAGTGAAAGTAGTAATTCTCCTGAAAAGTATGCAGCCTTTTGAATGCTGTGGTGTGAGAAGGGGGTTAAACCGCTGGAAAGATGTTTGAGACAGAAATTAAATGAAAATGTCGTCTCTGAGGGATGATTTCTGCGCGTGTGCGAAACACAATTGAAGGGCCTATATTTTTAGATGGTCTTGATTCGTACAAGTCATATTTACGTGATAAATAAATCTATATACAACAAAATATGACTAAACTTTACATATTCTGACTAATCATCACTAAAATTTTCTCCAGGAATAATTGATAGTAAAGACATAAAACAACGCATTGTTAATGAGTTTAAAAATAAATGTTATTCGTAAAAGAAAGTTTTTTTAATCCACGTCTGCTCTAATGTGGCATATATTGCCTCCTTATGGACGAATCTTAACAGAACCTTTTCTACGAGAACTGCTTGTCACTCACTTACACAACTTCTCTTTTTTCGAAGAGAGTAGAGATAAAAGGGTTAGGATAGAACTAGTGGTAAGCTAATCGCTCTCACTACGCCCAATTATTTTACGATTGAGAAGGTTCTGTCAGTCTGCTCCAATGTGGCATTTATTGACTCATTATAGACGTATCTAAACAGAACCTTTTCTACGAGAACTACTTTTCTCTCACTCAACTTCTCTCTTTTAGAAGAGAGTATAGATAAAAATGGTTAGGTTAGGTTAGGACTAGTGATAAGATAATAGCTCTCGCTACGTCCCATTATTTTAGTATTGGCAGGATGAGAGGAAATTTTTAGAAATCACAAACACCCATGCCTTCAAACAGAAAGCGATAAATCGATTGAAAAAAAATGTTATTTGTACTGTAGCTCGCGAGATAAGTCAAGAAATTTTCGTATCGTGTTGCGTTGCGAGAAAGCATTATATATTTTATGATAATCGTGCTTAAAGTCTCAGTTAATTAATTAAAATTTGATAATAACCGTCAAATAATTCGATACAACGTCCAGTAATAATAATGATTCTTGGCACAACTTCAATATCAAATGAAAACAAATGCTGGATTTTTTTTCGTTATTACAAATTAATCGTGTTATAGCAATCGCGATAAACGAGATCTACGTGTACATTTAAAAAAGCTGTCCAAGAAGCATGTAATGTTTTTATTCTTAAATGAATCTGTATTGGGTCTTACACATAAGTCAACTGTTATTTAGAAGCTAACTGCTAGCTGTATTAAAATATTTGCCATATTTCTCTATCAACTACTAAAATTAACTATACAGCTGTGAGTTATCAACTTTAACATGACTTTGTTATTATTCAACTTATTTGAAAACAAAGCAGTGCAACTTGTGCCCTATAAATATGCTCTGCGTAGGAAACTGGTATGGTTCACGAAAAATGTGCTTAACAAAAGAAAACCCAATTGTCCGGGTCTCGTAACAATGTAGCAAATAGGCAAAGAGTGAAAGAAGGTAGGGTGGAATTTTAAGGGAAGAGGGTAGCGGGAGAAATTTGCAGAGGGGATGAAAGGTTTTGTGAAGAATCCAACGAATATTGAGCTCTGTTTGTGAAGTCACATTGTGTCGAGAGGAGATGCTGTAAATGTACACAATATTTTTTTTATTTTATTTTTACGCCAAAAAATTGTGTAATCATTTTTTAGTGAGTGGCTCGCTTCAAATCTTTACCGAAATCGAAAAAGTTTTTTGTTTTTTTTTTCGGATTGTTGTATATTTCCTTTTTTACACATCCGCAGAAATTTTAATCATGATGTATTATTATCCCAAAGACAATGTTATTATAAGTTTTAATTGTTTCTGATTGATATTTTCAATTGAAATTCTCTAAAGTATTAATTAATGTTAACATTTGATTAAACGGGTCACGATTGTGAATGTTATTCCTAGCCCTCCAAGAAACAAGTGTTGGTATTAGTATAAATTTGAAAAATAAATATTTAAATAAGTTTTTTTGTTTATTTTTGGTCACTTGGGGAAGATAGTTACTTATTAAATATATATATGGCATAATTCCATAGTGCTACGACTAGAAATTTATAATTTTTAAATATGTCCGACTAAAGATTTGACGGATCTTAACGTAGTTGTAAAAAGTGATCATTATTGTTTGTTTCTTCTTCTTAATGAATTATTTAATCATTTTTCACAATTAAATTAAAATTTATTGCAACATTGATAAAATTATAAAACAATATTTTGAGTTATATTTAGATGTAACTGAGAAAAGATTGCTTGAGAGAACTATTGATTTTTTCTAGTTGTACTTTTGTGGAGCTATAGAAGAAAGGTGTTCGAACATAATGGATAAATAACTCAAAACATATTTTTTTTACTTATCGTACCATGGAACTAGACCAGTGGAGAAGAACCTGCCGCCTCTTGGATACTCTGATGCGGCCTTTTGACTTGATCAAAATATTCACTTTGATCAAAAAACTATACGCAAGCGTTTGGAAAAAGAGCGTAAACAACCCATTATATGTGGCTTTTATAAACTAAAAAGTTCCCCACCCTTAAACTAGACCATCGATATTTTTTAAACAGTAGCGGTAATTTGAAAAAAAATGGTTGTTTGTTCTCCCTATGTATGGTTTCTTTGTCAGGTATGGTTATAAAAAGATTAAACAGCATTGAAAATGTGTTGTCAATCTGTTTTCTCGTCTTGTAATGTTATTTTTTGATTCAGTAGCATTTGCTTTATTATTGCTTGGATTTCCAAGCAATAATAAACGCACTGTTTTATCTACCAGCGTTGGCCTAATTTGATAGTCTGCTGTGATCACAAAGTTACAGCAACAAACTTTAATTTAAACTGAAACAAAATAGCTACAGTTAATAAATTTGAAAATATATAAACATATAACTTATTTCAAAACAGTCCTGCACATATTCACAAAGTTGTCATTAACTTTATGGGCAAAAAAATGTTGATTATGTAATTTGTTTTCTTTTTGTGAACCAACTTGAGAAGCGTATCTAAATTTTTTCTATCATTAACTACATACATACTTCGCAACAAAAATTTTAATATCAATATGTTTATTTAATAATTCCTACTGGATGATAGAAAGAAGCCATTAAAAATATTGGTTGCATTAAAATATCGAGTGGCGGTGGATAATCACCAATTTTACAACAGATACACTGTTTTAAAAACAAAAATATGTGAATTAATATTAATAATGTCGGTTCCGTGACGCAGTGTTAAAAGTTGTAGGCTTCCGTGGCGGACCTCGCGGGCTCGAATCCCAGTACGAATGGAATATTTTATTCAAAATTTGATCGAAGGCATGGGTGTTCATGATGTCTAAAAATTTTCTTCCACCCTTTCAATCCTTAAATAACGGTGCGTACGAAAGGAATTCGTAAACCACTAGTTCTGTCCTTGATTTTTTTATTTCACTACCTCCTTCGAAAAAAGAGAGGTTAAGTGACTAAGTAAAAAATATTTCTTGTAGAAAAAAAACCTGTTGGACTATATCCATAAAGGGGGTCATATTCTCTACGGAGCGGATATGGATTTAAAAAAAATCAGAAGTGCACTTAATTTTTCACTTTGATAGAAGCTTGATGCTTTGTACATGAACATACATATATTTACAGTTAAGAAAATAAAGAGAAATGTTTGAAGATAGACTTTGTCCTAATAATGATTATTTTTTTCAAACCATTTTCGCTCTCAATGTGTAGCATATAGGCTCCTAATAGAGCTTATCTAAATAAATTTGTATTAGAAAGAAGGTAAACAAAAGTGGCAGTTTTCATAATCATAAAGTGTTGGCAAATATTTTTTTAAAAATTGTACAGATAATACGCCTGAAAAGAGCAGTGATAAATACTCCTATAAGTAACTTCTTCATATTTTAATGTAATTTATATATTTTTTTGCAACCCGCTTAAAAACTGCCGTGTTTGCTACACATGATTACGTAAACTGCAACTTTTGTTATAAACTTGATTTTAATTTTCAGAAAATGTACACGTAATAGCCTTATTTTTTAAAAGTTTACCTAACGACTATATGCTGAATTGCTAGTTGTATGCGATTACATATCTGACTCATATTCGACAAAACATGGAGAATACCGTTATTGTTTGCAAATCCTTCAACTTTTCAAATTACTGAGTTGCTCAACCTATATTTTAAAAGAAGAAGTCTAATACATGGCTAGTTACGCACTATTTTTTTTTTAAAGATCGAATGGGTAAAAAGAAATTTTAGACGTCACAGATATGCAAGCTTTTAAAACATTAACCCGTAAATCAATTGAAATATCAATTAATTAAACTGTCCGTACAGAGATTTGTACTCGCAAACGCCGTAACCATAACCAACGACGATTACCATTCAACTAAAGAAGATAGTGAAAATACATTGTGCTCAATGAATGTCTTTTGATGTTTTAAACAAAATATATTTTACTCGGAGAGAACTGCAAATAAAAGTTTACGGTATTGTCGACGCCAGACCAAATGGCATGGCGACATACTCGTGCATCCTTGAAGCTGAATATATATCCATACATTAAGGATGTGCTCTTTGAATGAAGGAGCAAGAAATGAGCGCTGACTTGACAAGTCTTTTTATTTGTGCCTCGCAAATATTCCTTCCCATCCTTTGTGGCGAACAGTCAAGGAATATTTTCCACAAGTGTCCTTCAAAACCTCTAAAAGCTTTCTTTCTTTCATTCAAAAATACTAATCGTTTTCCCTCGGGAATGATATTGACTAAAATTATATACCATAAGAACATATTTTGAATAGCTAACGGATGAAAAATGTCAGTTATTGGTGGAGAGGTATTATCTTTAAAAAAATCACGCAATTCACATTTTTTATTTAGATAAGATCCAATTAACAATTCTCACGGTGAGCGGAACCGGTTCTGACCATAAAAACTAATGTGGCATTACTAAAATTTTTTTTTTTATTATTATCTCTAATTGAAATCAATATATATATCGACAAATTAACCTTACTACTATAGGCAATCAAATAACGTTGCTTTAAATGCATGAAAATAGTGGTTATTCTACTTGTTGAGTGACACGCATCTTTGAAATTAAAGAGTTGGATAATTTTGGGCTAAATAATTTTAAATACAAAATTGAAACTGATAATTTATTTTTGTAAATATCACATGATTTTCGCTTATGAAGAATTTTCAGAGCATAAAATATTTTTTTTTCGAGCATTCAACGCTTTTGGAGGATTTTTTTATAGGTTACAATTTTAACGGGCTCAAATCTCCGTAAAAACGATTTCATGAATTGATTTTGCAATCCATGTATTAAACACTGTTCATGACCATAAGTATATACGATCTTAACATCCCCTTTCACCTAACTGATCCAACAATGCTTTGTAGCGATAAAGATTATCCTGCGACAAGTCCTCTCCTAGCTAAACTCTTATATCCATAACCTCTTCAAGACTAAGCGACTGAATAGCAACTTTTCGTAAAATTTCTTTCGTAAGAATGGTCCGGTAGCAGTCAATGTGATTAACATTAAAAATGAATATCAAATTTTAATAATTTTTGTTCTGTACACTTCCATAAATTTTGCCGATAACGACCCGGGTATACAGAATAAAAATAATTCAAATATTACATTAAATTTCCATCAAGCACCTTCAGTCGAAGTTCTAAAAAGATAAAAATGAATATGGTGGAAAAATAGTTCTTAAGCATTAATTCTACTTCATTGATAACTAAGAGCTTAACGCCTTTTACGTTTCGAATTATCAATCTGTAATGTTTGTTTTAAATTATAACCAATTTAGCCTGATAAATAAAAACAGTATTTTGTTTATATGAAACTTTGTGAAAGCTAATTTTTAATAATAAATAAAATTTGTTATTTAACGAGTTGTGTACCAAATTGTGGCACGTGTTTCTATACTTTGAAAAGCATTTTTAGACAACATATCGTAAGGTCAGTTACGACTTTCTTACACATTGATTCTATTTCTAAACTTTTAAATTACAAAATGGAATTTGGGGCTTCTACTTTTTTACTGATACAGGAATGAGCAGGCATGTCAAACTCTTTCACCACTATGGTTCAAATTATGTATTGCGTATTAAGCAGTGGGTCACATAACAGAAAAGCTCAAATTAGGAGTAGCTATTTCAAATGCCTGGGTCAAGGAAGAGCGCGTTCAACACAGTTTTTTTCCGAATACCTGAATTATTATTGTTTATGATATGGTTTGAAAATATTTATAATTGTTGACGTATATGTCAGATGGCAAACTAAGATTTTAGCCACATTATTTACGATATGATTATAAATCACTTTTATCGAATAATTTGTGAAATTAAATAAAAGCTTTAATAATGATTGATGATAAAAAGTTCTATTACAAATTTAATTGAGTTGACTAGCGATAATTCATTATCGTTACACATCAGTATAAATACTTCCTCAGATTAGTTGGAAATGACCGTAATTAACAAAACCGGTTCTGATTTTGTATTAATGACTTTTTAATCCATGTCCGCTCCCAATGTGGAGCATATAACCTTCTAATGGAGGTATCTCAACAGAAGTTTTTTTCTGCGAAAACTGTATGTTAGTCAGTTGCTCAAACTCACTTTTTGCAAAGTGAGTAGTAGGGAAAGAAGGATAAGACTAGAACAGGACTAGTGGTTGACTAATCGCTATCGCTACAACCAGTTACTAAAAGATCAGAAGGATGGGAGGAGAGGAAATAATGTGAATTGACATCACAAACAACCAGTCTTCAATCACAACTTTGAATTTAATAATTCTCAAAATCACAGTGATCTTATCGGAAATCGAACCCAGACCCGCGTGATCGGTAGAGCAAGCTCTAACCAACTGGGCCACAGCAGGCGACAAATGTATTGAAATGTTTGTATTAAAATGGGAGAAGTATGAAAAAAACTCTACAAATAAAACGTCCTTCAAAGACGAGTTGATAGTTAGCCCCATTAAAGTGAAAGGAATGACATTACAACTTTCAAAGGCTTGAAATTGTAAAAATATTTTTTAAAAATTGAAAAAGCTTTGCCAATATTTACCAATGAATAACGATGAATAGAACACAAACAAATCCATTTGAAAAGGATACAAATGGTCGAGAGCCTCTTTAACCCTTATTTTTGCTCAAAGATGATACACCCTTCAGAACTCACCCGTGTCATCCCCTCTACTCTCCGGCAGGATGAGTCAGCCTCTCTTAGGCCTCAGACTTTCCCTCCGGTCGTTTTGGAAAATGACAGCATCGCGAGCAGTGGTTCCGGACCCTATTCTCTTTTGTTGTATCCTTCAATAATGCTTCCAGATATTATTTATTGAGAGGGTGTTTGTTTTGTATGAACTATTTCACTTCGCGTAAGTGTCATATAAGTCAAAAAATCCTTTTCATTTTTAGTAAAAGGTTCAATACAAGTGTGGTTCTAATAAACTAACTAGCTTTAAGATTTATGACTTCATTCAATCATTCAAGGAACCAAATATGCATAGCATTCAAAAGTTAAGAAATCTTCCACGTGTCTTGGAGTCGTCATATATTAAAATTTGATGACCAAATCGCAGTGAGTTTCATGGGTATTTCAACATCGCACCATTATCGGAAGTATTTTAGATCAAATACGAAAAATATTCAATCTAAAGTAATGTAGTTCTATTTGTTTCTACACAGTTGCTTAACCTCTCATTTTTTCAAAGAGAGTAGTTATAGAATGATAAGACTAAGAGATAACTAGTGGTTAGTTAATCACTTCCGCTACACTCCGTTTTTTAGAAAGGATGGGTAGGAGGGGGAATTCAAGACATCGCATAAATCCATGCCTTCAAACAGAAATCCATACATCGATTGAAAAATTAATCTATAAAAACTGACCTTACTGGGATTTCAGCTCGTGACCTCCGTGTTCTAAGACAACGACGTTTACCACTTGACCACACAGCCGAATATATGAGTCGTCTGGTATTTAATATTCTACATAATTTGATTCAGTTAAATAGATAGTTTATTTATTTTTTCGCACTGTCAAAAAATCCGCTTTAATATCTTACGCTACGACCAAAACGTTTTAAATTAGTACTTTAAAGTATTAATCAATTATATTTATTTATTTATGTACAATATTATCAGTAAATTCATGTGTATTTGCAATAATACATTAAAAATAATGAAAATTTACCTTTTGATTAAAACATTCTTTTGTTCATTGGAACAGTACGAATGAATAACGATTTCATTTTTTTTATAAGACAATATAACATTTTATAGTTTGTATATAAAAAAAAATCAGCCAAAATTTTCAGAATATAATATTTCAGAAAAGTCCTGCTGAGAAATTTCAGCCTACAGACCAGTCGTTTGAAAAGCATACATAGTCGTGGAAAAACGTTAGTACAGCAGGAAATGACGCGGAAAACCGCCTGCAGTTAGGAAAGGAAACTACGTTTTTTTTCACCCCTTTCCGCTTCGGGGAGATGAATTGTTTGCCTCACAAAATGCGCCAATGACTATTTTTATTTACTTACTGTCAGCGGTAAAAATATTTTTATACTACACTAAAAAGATAAGGGTTTTTTTTACCGACGTGTAATTGAATAGATCGATATCAAATATGATATCATTTTTTATTTCCTTCTTTCTTTCACTTTTGTTTGTCTCAGGGCGTCTAAATAAAACTATCAACTTTGAAATCAATATAAACAGAATAAATGAGCTTTACAAATACTAATCACGCATTTTGAGCTCAAAAGGTCTTATGTTTGCATAACGTAGAATATGTTCTATACGTATATTTATTTCAATGTATTTTCTACTATTTCTAACACTATTAAATCTTAAAAAGTACAATTTGAATTATTTTCATTCTGTACACTTCCATAAAATTGTTTGTCGATAACAACCCGGGTTTTGCCTTTCGGCATCTTCTGGTACTGTCCAGTGTACGAATGCACTCGAACTGACTAAACAATTTTATGGAAGTGTATAGAATGAAAATAATTCAAATCTAACATTAAATTTCCATCAAGCACCTTCAGTCGAAATTTTAAGCTTAAAAAGTACGTTGTTGCATCAGATAATAAATATACGTTGAAACTAACTGGCTCACGTAATACAAATACCTTTGAAGAGCTTCAACTCTGTTTACTTCTTCTTCCAATCGGTGAGATTTTGGCGTCCTGGACGATCATTGGGTAATATTCACAGAATGTTTTGGAGGAATTGAGGGATACTGGCATGTCATGGGGAAAAATAAAGTAATTGGCGAAAGACATTAAAAAATGGAGAAATGTAGTATAAGATTAGAAAGAAAATACAGTAACTATCTTTACACATATTTTTGATGGATTCGGCGGTAATTTTGTTGAAGTTCATTTTAATATAAAATAACTTAGATTATTCCACGTTTTGTACTACACAATGTGACACGTGTTTCGTGTATTTTTTAATTTAAGATTTTGACTAAAGGTGCTTGGTAGAATTTCAATATTAAATTTGAATCGTTCAGATTATGTACAGATTTATCACTACGATCGGTTCACTTCGGCATCTCAGCGTCAAGTACAGGATGAACTGAATGACGCTAGTCAGCTTCATTCTATAGCGTCAGTTCAAGTTCATCCTTGTACTTGAACGCCTGAAGATGCCGAAAGGTGAAACCCGGATCGTTAGTGACAAAATCTGTGTGAATGTACATAATCTGAACGATTCGGATTTTAAAATATTTATTGATTGAAATATAAACTTTACCAAGGGTTTCAAAAGTTCTATAACACTGTTCTTTTAGTCTTAAAAGTAATTTAAGTAAAATATGCCTGTGTGGTCGAGTGGTCAACGTCGTTGGCTTCGGTTACGGAGGTCATGGGTTCGAAGGCATGTTCAGTTTTATAAATTGATTTTTCAATCGATTTATGAAGTTTTGTTCGAAGGCATGGATGTATGTGATGTCTTAAATGTCTCCTTCCCACCCACCCTATCCTATGAACGGGGCGTATCGAGAGCGATTAGCTAAACACTAGTCCTGCCCTAGACCTATCTTTCTATTCCTACTATATTTTTAAAAACTGAGTACATGCTAAAAAAAGGAAAAATGGCCTAATCATTGTTTTGAATACCCTTTCAGACAGTGGATAAACGGTTTTGATTTTTTAAGATACTGTATAACGCTTGGTATGTATTCTTTCAGAGGTTTGTGTGTTATTTTGATCTCTAATTATGATATGATATTGGTTTAGAACTGATCCAGCAGAAACCATTTACAATATTTGTCATCTACTGGAATTTGCACTGGAAATGGCTTGAAAATGATGGATAGTGGAATGATGTATTTCTAAAACCTAGTGCGAGTAACACATAAGCCCGAAAATGTTTACGGCTGATTTAATGTACCCAAAAGACCATTTTCAAGCTGATGGTCACCGCATTTAATATGTAAGACAACATGTTGAGTATAGATAAAGCCAGAAAGACAGTAGGGGAACAAAACGACGTCATAACTTTGGGATTGAATGAATGTTGTTGCGGAGTTCGTTAATTGAATACTTCTATCCACATTTACCCGCATTTTACGATCTAACATAAACTTAGATACACACACAATTACGCTTTCTGATCCGTTCAACAATGTTAAGAATAAAAACATGGTTTTGCTATCAAGTATTGATTAATAATATTTTACATTTAATGGAATAAAAGCACACATTAAGCTTGTAATTTCAAATGATTGATTTACTTAAATTTTGAATCGTTCAAATTATGTACATTCACACAAGTTTTGTCACTAAAGATCCGGGTTTCGCATTTCGGCATCTTCAGGCGAGTCTTGAACTGACGAACTGATTGAGTTCAAGTTCATTCGTGAATTTAAACGTCTGAAGATGCCGAAAGGTGAATCCCGGGACGTTATCGACAAAACTTTTGGAAAAAATAATTTAAATTTGTTATTGTTCAAGTTCCATCAAACACCTTCAGTCAAAGTTCTAAATTAAATGATCATTCATAAATTAATATGTATTTTTGCCAAACGCTTGAGCCTAAAAAAAGATTATGTTTTGATTTAATGTTTCTGAAAGTATTGATAAAAAAATATATAATATAAATAACATATTACGAATTTGGTAAAACATTAAAACCAACTTCGCTTAACTTTCAAAATATTTCACTGATGCAATAGCAATCCAAACATTAGAATTAATATACGAGTTAAATATATTTGACATTGTTGTTGACATATTTTTTTTGATGAATTGACTTCGATTTGTTGTCATAAAATATAATTTTTGATTGAATTTCCAGTATATTCCATGAAATAAGTTTACAAATTTTTAATCCTTCAGTACTTAATGTATTTGTGATAAATGTATTGCCTTAAGACAATATTGTGAACCAAGATAAACAAATTCTACTACAAAGCAGACTCTAATGTAATATAAAATATTCCAAGTCACGTTTTGTGTGAAATATTTCATTGGGTAGTAGTTACGGTCACTGATCAAAACGGCTTTTCTGCCGAAGAACGTAAATTGCCCAGGAAGGGAGGCTCTCTGGCCATCGTATCGAGTCGGTCTTAGTGTTTGCCAAGCCGCAAAGCTCAAGTTAAACAGGCAGTGATCCAAAAGCTCAAACCCGTGAACAACTTGCCCGACTATTATATATGTGGGGTCGTAGCTACGACTTCCTGCCGTTTCCCGCAGAGTCGCAGCAAAGCAATCTTGATTAAATTGATGATTCATTGAGTTCCTCAATACAGCTGATGAATGATTTTTTTTATTTATAAACAAAATCATAAAACATTTTTTTTAATAGTACTTGTGAGATGAAATTGCATACTTTGATGGTTGTAGTATATTTAAAGTACTATTTGTTGTTAAATTATTTAATAACGCATTTGTCGCCTGCTGTGCTTTAGTTGGTAAGAGCTTGTTCCACCGATCACGCAGGTCTGGGTTCGATTCCCGGTCAGATCGCAGTGAATTTGAGAATTATTCAATTCAAAGTTGTGATCGAAGACTGGGTGTTTGTGATGTCAATTCACATTATTTTCTCTCCTCCCATCCTTCTGATCCTTCAATAACTGGGTGTAGCAATAAGATTAGTCAACAACTAGTCATGTTCTAGCCTTATCATTCTTTCCCTTCTACTCACTTTGAAAAAAGTGAGGTTGAGCGACTGAGTAAACAGTTTTTTTTTAGAAAAAACTTCTGTTGAGATACCTCCATTAGGATGCCATATGCTCCACTTTGGGAACGGACATGAATAAAAAAAATTAATAACGTAACTTCAAGATGGCACATCAACTGTTGTAATGAGAAAAATCATGTTATGACTTCTTAATAAGTGAATACCAGTTCTAAAAATTATTTAAAACAATAAATCAAAACATTTATTTAACAAATCCGTAATGCCAACAACATTTAATTGTGGCCAAACTAACAACTGGATCTGTTTTAATATCTCTATTACACAAAAAAAACAAAAGTGCAGCACAATAAGAGGTAAATTATTAATACTATTATCGAAAGAAAAGAAAGCATTATTAATGTAAGAAGCTCACATTTAGAACCACTGCGCGTCTATGAGAAGTGTAATTTGTAAAGAGCTTTAACCCTTCAATAAGTTGCTCTTATGTTAAGTGCTTTTTAAATAGGCTTCAATTATGAAATCACAAAATTAATGCAAATTACTTTCAAAATTTTCGTAATACCTGGCATGTGAAAATAAAGTGGAAATACTAAATTTTTTGCTGACAAAATATTATTTTAAATTGCTAAGTTTTACTTTATATTTGAAGTGTTATATATTTTAATAAAATCGTTTACTTTTTTATTTCACCTACAGTGTTACTATGTGCAGCATGTGCTTAGTAATATTCAAACGAAGACAATCAATTCATAAGTTTTATACAGAAATTTTACGAAACAATTACTCCGAAGAAACAATTTTTGTTAAATAAGTAACTGTTTGGATATACGAAATTCAATTGGAATCACAAATACATCAAATTAATGATTTTATGAAAATTAATTTGCTTAAAAAATAAAAAAAATACGTGTCCTTCCGTGTAAAGGACACGTGTTCAATCAGGAACAAGGGATAAAGTCAAATACGGACAGTCATAAGCTCTTTTTCTAGGAAATTTTAGAAATAAATAGAGCACAATTGCATAGCCTTCCGATTTTAAATGAAATATTAAACCTACCGGGATCTCCACTTCTATACCCTATATAAATATAATCATAAAACCTTTGCCGACAAACAAATAAATATAATTCTTGAAACTACTTACTACTCAAATCTGTGGGCATTCCCATAAGCTTATCCTTTTCGCCAGCAATGGATCTAAACTCAATGATACATTTATTTCTTATATGAACACGAAACATTCATTTACTAAGCGTCAGTTCAAGTTCATCCGTGCATTTGAACGCCTGAAGATGCCGAAAGGCAAAACCCGGGTCATTAGTGACAAAATCTGTGAGAATGTACATAGTTTGAACGATTCAAATGGAATATGAATATATATTATACCGATTAACTAAAAGAGCAGTTTATGAAATTGTTCGTTCGGTTATTTGTGTATTTAACCTAACAAGTAAAAGGTTAGATGCCTTAATTGCTACCTCATTTGGTTACAGAAACATCTGTTTCTAAAATTTATAAATGTATTATCCTAATTAATTGACTAATTTTCATTCCATATAACTTAATGTATTATAGCTGTTATATTGCCAATATGAGAGAGTATATTAAACATTTAAGTACGTAGTTATATTTAATGTGCCTGTGTATTAATTTAATGAAATAATGGTATTGTTACCTAGCGGTAAGCGCTATTACGGTACGCCACTGCCAAGCCTGTGCTTTGAGCCGGAAGTGATAGCAGTTTGTTCCTAAGTAAATATGTCGGCATCATTTTTGCCCCATAGGAAATTGCCGAACAAGTTCTCGCTACAAAACCAACATGCGCGGGTGTTTGCCATACTATTATAGCATAATGATACATATCAGTTGCTGTTAAAATGTTTTATTTATGATATCAATATCAACTGATATGTTATCTTTTTTATGGCGTCATAAAAAAACATATATTTACATTTAAAAGCACGATTAAGTTATTACAGTTTCAGCACAAAAACACAATTACGCTTTTACAGATAATTTTTTTGTTACTCAATGAGTTTTGAAGAAATTACTCAATATAAACCCTTTGAGAGACATGCCAGGCGACCAAATAGTTTGAATTTAAAACGAAATATATATGACTTAAAGAAAACTGAATAAAATCACTTAAGATCATCTGTAGAAAAAAATATGTCAAAAACCCCATGTTCTAATTGCAGATATTAAAATTGAAACTAGAATCTTCTGATAGACATGATATGTTTTTTTTATAGGCAGGAATATAAATATTTTAATTCAATATTAATGAATCAATATCTTGTTTGATTGAATAATGCTATTACTGCAATATATTGCCATGTATCACTCTTGGCTTACAGCTAGTCATAATTTAGTTTCCATTATTAATTTAGTTTATTAAAACTAAACTGTTTTTTTTTAAATTCTTTTTTTTCAAATAAAGATCAGGACTGGTTTCGCTAACGTGAAAAAGTGTTTTATTTTATGATATTACACTTTTCCACCAACAATTGGCAATGATTATAAATTGCTATATGAACTCAGTCAGGCGTTTGAATCAATGTTTACTGTGAAAATGAAAGTCAATTTTTTCCTAATATTAAATTTCATTATATATACATTAAAATAGTTTGCATTGATAAACGTATATTTTAAAGAGCTTTTGTTGGTTAAAATTGGTTAATATATATATTTGTAACATGATCTGATAATAAAATTAGAAAAAAATAGAGGATTAAAAAATTTATGTTGAGTATAATCTTTGAAAACGACTAAGGAGCTGAGAATCGAACTATATATAGCACCATACTAATCCATCTATATGATTCATGTGTTTGGTTGTCTGTTTAACGTTTGATAGTGATCATGTCGACACTCTCGATCAATTGTGTCAACAAACTAATTCTGGATAATCAGTTTTGTCATTACAGCAAATGATTAACTTCAGCCATTTCCAATGCTCATCCCCCCTCAATACTTTCATCCTTCAAGCTATACAATTAATTTGCCTCTAGGGCTTGTGCCTTTTTGTTTTCATAATAAACGATTGCCAAGACATGTCGGCTTATATTTTTTTTTTGTTGAATTCTTTAAAATAATGATTTACGTAATTCCGCATGTAATTTATTTATATTACAATGCATCTAATTTACTTTTTTATAAAATACCACTTGGCTAACTATACTTCTAATGGGCCCAATTATGATCTCAAAATATATTAACTTTTATTCTTATTTCATTTTAAAAAAATATACTAAGAAAATAAACTTTTTTGTAATACTACCATACTTTTATAATTGTCAGGACTAGTTTCAATTTTTAAGGGTTGACTCGCAACAGCTTTACAGTGATAAAAATACTTTTATAATTTGATGAGCGAATACAAGTTCCAATATTTATCAACAAATATGGATCGGTATAAAGTGTTCAACATTTAAGACTGTTTTAATACTTTGCTTAATTAATCTTTTACTTCTAATAGTCAATCATTCTTAAAAAGAACACTGGATTTCAAAGAAAATGTTGAAAGTATTCAAACGAAACTCGTCGCCATTCTGAAATTTTTTTGAATCATGATGCACTTTTTTTTTTTTTTTAGATCCATTTTTTTATGCTTTCAAAACTTCAGTGAAAAAAAATACAAAAAATAAACAATCTGTGAGAACAAAAATAGGAAAAGTATGCTTTGTTTGCATTAAATCAAAACTTCCACGTCATATTATAGCAATACAAATGTTATTATTTTCCGCAGACAATTTGGTAGCATTATTTTATTTTTCTTGAAAACAGTCGATTCTCAATCTGCAACGTTTTTGTTACGACCATCTATCAAAACTCAGTGATTCGATTTAAAGGTAAAAAAACTTTTCTTAAAGAGAAATTGTAATCTCTTATATTTTTTAATGTTTGAAAAATTGTGAATGTTTTTTCCTCTAGCATAAGCAACCCTGTAAAATGTCGTTGTGAAGCTTTCATCTACTCAAATCGCAGAGTGGGGCATTATGCCGCATCGCCGGCCCACTAAAAAGATAATTGTTTACAAAAATGGGAGACCGAAAGTTCTCTATTCGCCTCGAAGCTCGCTCGTCTGGAATCATTTCGTAATCACATAGATTATTATTACAAATTCGACTTTACCGAGAAATGTTTGAAGGCATTATTAGTCTGCGTAGGCTCATAACACTTCAATAGAGCTTTAGTTTTCAAGAAAAAAGCTTGAATTAAACAGTAATGGACTTGACATTACGATATTTGAGTTAATGACGTGAAAAATGAATCGGTTAAATATCAAACTACTCATGTGCTCGATTTAAGCTAATAAAAACATTCTTTTGCCTATAATCTTCAGCGTTATATCTTTTATTTTATTTGTGCAAATTTATTTTACTTAGTGCTCAAACTGAACAGTTGTTGAAAAAGTTAATGCCACGTTAAATAAAACCTTTAATTAAGGATAATGACAAACATAACATAAATGATTGACATTAAGCTTCATAGTGTTGTGCATAGTAGCTAGAAATTTAGTTTCATATATTTTTAAAATAATTTGAATATACCAGCTTAGAAAGAATAAGTACTTTTTAATTATATATTTACTTTAGTCACTTATAATGTGATCACTATCAATTCTTGGTAAAAGGTATTAAAAAAATAATATCTTTTTTACTAATACCATAAAAAATATATTAGGACCAATTTCACTCATCACGAGAATGAAAATAAAAATCGACAAAGATGTAAAAAAAGATTTGTTTATATATTAAATTAAATTCAGTTATTAGTTTCACTTATTTTTGTCGAAACAACCAATATTTCGATTTATATTTTTATCAATTGATAATTATTGTGATGGGCGAAACCTATACTGATTTTAAATAAACATAGAATAAATATAAAAAAGTGATTTGGTTTAATATATTTTTTTAAGAATTAGATTCTGTTTTTCTCAATTCATTTGTTTAATTCATTATTGATTTTTTACCATTAAGTTTTTTTTCTAGCTTGGTATAAAGAGTATTTAAATCTTTAAAAATGTGAACATTTATTAAATTTTAGGGACTTTAAAAGAATATTAAGTCAATGGAAGTTCGTCCTTCTAAGTTATTCTCTTTATAAATTTACAACATTATTCTTGCATATATTTCCTATTAAATTTACTGGCAAAGCAACTTTCAAAAGCACCCAAGAATATGTCTCATAAGCTCTTAAAGAGAATGGGATTATTTAAATGACACACTTTTAAGCTTTCTCTGTATATTTTCAAAGCTTCATACAAAAAACAGTAAACGAAGCTTCTGTACGACTCTCATAATAGTTTTATTGTGGCAGTGTTCCGGCAAACTAATGGGGCTTATTCTGTGATACATAGTCGTGTCCTGGTCTACTTAATGACGCTAATGGACCAGTCTGCATTGCTCGTCTTTCAATTGACCACCTTCTATTGTGGCAGCTCTTCATCTAATAAATAATGAAAGGTTAAGAAGATTGGTATGATTCATAACTCACTCTCCTGGTATGTACGATGATTAATCGTAGGACATTCTATCCATTATAAATATACGCTTTCTAAAGTATTTTCGAGTAACGGTTGTTATATTTTATTCTTTTAGATTTATAAATAGGTATTGATTGATATCTCCGAAATTTGAACTCATTTATCGTTTTAGTAGCTCGTTGAATATTTTTCTTATTATTATTATCATACGTAAAAATGTTTATATTTAATTTTTAAAAAGTAAAACAACCAAATGGTGTTTGTTTGTCATAAAATATACGCATTACAATGTTTAATTTATGTGGCTGTATGTAGTAATTCAACTTTTAAAAGAGTTTACTATATTTTTTATTTAAAACAGAATATTAATTTGTCTATATATTCTTACGTTAATAAAATTCGACAATAATTATTGTGCTTGTTGTAAGCCAAAACGGCGTCGTTGTGCAATTGCCAGCATAAAATATAATATAACTTATAGTTTATAATAATTGTGATTTAAACTAAACATCTAAATATATAGTATGTAGAATAAGTTAATAAAAAAGCACTTTTTTTACAGTATAGTTAGAAATAAATTAATAAATAAAGTATGAAATAAATTAAGTAAGAAGGGTTTTTTTTTTAATTTTCAGTGTTAAAAACGGACAAATGTTTGGCCATAATTATTCCGACTCACACGATAGCGGCGCGTTTTGAAAAAAAATGTTTAGTTTAATTCAGAATTTAAATATATGAGTTTATCTCAATGTTATTGATTTATTATGAAAAACAGCCAATTTGAAAGTTTCGTGAAAAAATATATATATAAAATTTTGCATAATGAAAAATAAAAACATTACAAATTTTGTAAAAGTTTTTAATTTCAAAAGCATTATAAAACATTTTTTTTTCAATAATTATTTTTTTATGATATACACTTTATTATTCATTCGAAACAAAATACTTGCTACATATATCTTATAATATTGATGTTTAACCGAGAAAATATCAATAAAATTGAAAACATCTCTTAACATCTTCATCACGACTTTTAAATCCTTAAATAATATAAGCTACATTTTCTACCGTATAAATGCAATCCTAATCTTATTAAACATCTGTGACAGTGTATGACAAAGCCATCGATTCAAGTATTGCACTTTGGAATAGTTTGTTACAAAAACGTGGAGTCTACGACGTAGACAGTTCGTAGAGAGCAGGGAGACGTCGAGAGATATCAGATACTAAATGTCAACATGAAGAAACGAGCAACGAGTAGATAGTGTGTAGTTTTGAGTAAGGAGCAGACCAAAAGTTCCGTCTTGTCAGTAAAAGTTTGCTCATATCAAAATATGCAGTCGTTGTAAAATCTATTCGGAAGATACAAAGTTTGTGTAATATTAATAATGCAGACAAATTTTTACTTTTTTAAAAATCTATGTTAACTTCTAATTTAGATCATATGGCTTTCTAATAGAGGTATCTGAACCAAAAAAAGTATACGTGAACTGCTTGTTAATCAGTTGCTCAACCTCTCTTTCTTCAGTATATGAATAGAAAGGATAAAGCTAAGACTATTGGTTAGCTAATGACTCTCGGGATGCAGCCGTTAATTTTGGATTGGAAGGGTGGATTTAAAATTTACACATCACAAACACCCATGCCTTCGAAGGTACATTGATAAATCGATTGGAAAAATGCTGTCTGTACTGCTAAATCGTGAGATCCATCACGGAAGCCAAGGATGTTGACCAGTGTAACACAGATCAAACTTATTAAATTTAAAAAAATGATACCTGCTTTTCTTGAGAATATAGATCTTAATGAATATAGAGTTGAATAGTATATGTCACTTCCTTTTTCTTGATTGTTTTGTATTTCTCGAGTGCCACTCTTTATAGTATGAACAACAATTATTGATGAAATTATCTAATATAAAAAAAATGAATGTTTGTTTGTTCGTACTTTATGCGCTGCCACACCGCTCATCCGATTGCAATAAAAATTTAACAAACTTTTTGCTTGCACTTGCGCAAATGTTATAGGCATATTAAAATTAGCTTACAATATGACTTATGTAGAAAAATCAATGTTTGTATATCTGCCATACCGTTCATGCAACTTGCGCGAAGATTATCGGCGTAGTACAATTAAATTACAATAGATGGCGCGTGTGTCGTACCATAGACAATCGGGAGCAATCGTCAAACAGACAGGAAAAGAAAACATGCACTTTAATAAACACAATTAAAATACAAACACTTTCTTTTTTTATGTGGCGTCGCAACGCTTGCCGGTAACCGGCTAGTATTGTATAAAAAAACGTGTAATTAGTTTTAGTTTTTAATAATCTACATGTTTGAAAGAGTAATTCTAATAATGTTTTATGTAATAATTCAACGTAAGTTAACAGCCCAGTAAAATAATGTTTATTCAATACAGCTGAAAAATTTAACATTGTTTATAATTAAATTAGAGATCGGTATTTTATTCAGGATGAAAAAGCAATTCATTCATTATTTCATATGGTCATATTTATTAACACCATGAAAAAACTAGATAACCACGTTAACGCAGTTAAATTTTACGAATGCATGCTCGTTAAAACATATACTGGTAAATAATAGAAGCTTGTTTTGAAATAAATAAATATTACATTTTAACATTTCTGTCAGATAGATTGTGAAATAAACGTTAATAAAGTAATAAACTAAAAGCATAAAAATGCAAATAATATAAAACCAAAAGTTTATGTCTATATTTCTATCGTGTCGGTTAATTTGGGAAAAGCTTTACTTGTTTCATGCGGAAAGCTTTCGGACTTAGAAGTTGTGTTAACCTGTCGTTGAAAGTTTAGTATGAAAGATCGCAGAGTTAGGAGTTGTACCTGTCTCCCGAAACGAGCGATTTGGTGACAGGTGGACGTCTCATAAAACGACTGGTCGAAGCTTTCGCTAAAGCTACTGGAGCAAAGCTTTCATTGCAATCTCACGAATATATAAACTTTTTTTGCTCGGCTTTCAAGTTTGTGCCACTTTGACGTTGTTTTTATGTCTTACTCAAGGATTTCTCACCGATCTCTGAGAGTATACGTTCATACGCAGTTTTTGGTTTCACCTCTTTTGATGTGAAGTATTAAAAAAAGTTTGTTTAATTTGACGATTTTGATGTTATTGTTACAAAACATTGAGTGTTTTTGTATTTGTATATTATTTAAATTATATGAAGTAACGATGGAAAGCAAATTATTGGTAGTTAGTGACAACACGTATATAAATTTACAAAAATCAAACGATTAAAGTTTGATATTAAAATTCCTTCATGCACTTCAATCAAAATCTTAAAAATAAAATAAATTTCATTATTTTGTACAAAAAACATTAATAATAAAGCAGAATTAGAAGATCGATGATCATTTAAGCTGGTATTTCATGATGTAAGTCGGGAATTAGCGTACATAAATATATCTCACTGCATTTGTGAAACGGGCAGATTCTCCGTAACTTAAATTCAAATTTTAAAACTTACATAGTTTTTTTCCTGTCGCATTGTGTAATTCTTTTGCCGAGAATTTCCACTGACAAAAAAAGACATCTCCCAACGACTCGTTAAAATTGTATGTTCTAAGAAAGTTTAAGCAAAAGTTTTCGTAACTAGAGGGACCTGCTTTGAGATTGTTAACATAATAAAATCTTCCTGCGGGCATTATTGTATGTAATGGAGTTTTTGTCACCGCCGTGGCGCACATTTTAATCTACTTAAAAGCCGAAAGAAAGAGAAAAAAATACGACAAACTTCTCTTATTTTGTTGGCTACGATACAGTTTAAAGAAGTATTTTCAATTACTTATACTCATTTTTAACAAAAACAGCTTTTTGCGATGCGTTTTCTGAGAGTTAATTTGTCTTCTGCCTTCTAATTTCAAACAAAAACGTAACTCGGCTCCGTATATCGCTCTAACAAAACAAAATTATCTTTAAAAAGTAATGTTTTAGGCTTAGTTACCCAAAAGTTTTTTACATGAATTTTGTAAAAAAAAAAACATGTAGAGATTATCAGAGCTGTGAAGTCGGAGTTGTAGTCGGAGTCGAAATTGAAGTCAGAGTCGTGGAGTCGCGGTGTTCCGCCCGGAGTCTCAGACTCATTTAAAAAAAATAATGATGTGTATTAAAACCACAATAGTCTATAGCGACTTTGGCTGACCAAAGATGATCTGATGGAATACATTTATATAAGTTAAACTGAAATTATTGAAACATTTCTTCGGAGTCGTAGTCGTCTTTTTTTTACACAACGCTGAGAAATATTATTAGAATATAAAAATGTTATACAATTTTATTTACATGAATTCATTGGATAACAATTTCCATTTTAGTGATATTTGAATATTTATTAATTATTAAGCACATAAACGAATATTCAAAATCTATAACCCTTGTTAACTGTGATATCAATCGGGATAATTTGCTTAAATATTACTTTATTTTATGTATTTCCACTTTTAAAGGACTGTTATTACTTTTCGTGATCAATATTAATTTGAAATTAAAATTATTAAGCTTAAATACGATTTACATTTTATCAATTAAATAAATTATAAATATACAACCAAAGTCATTATATGTAAGTTTAAAGACATTTTTATTAAAAATTACGTTGTATAAATTATGTATGTATGTGTCACACAGTCTTCAAAAGTTTTAGATTGTTTTTATTTGCCGTGTTAGACTGCATCAGAAGTTTTAAGACCTTTTCCGTTGCTTAAATCGGTGGCCAATTCCAAGCAAAGTTTCTACTTTTCCAGGAACAGATATTAAGCAAAAATGTCTCGAGTTGTCAGCGGTAAAACGACATATCGTAAAAATGTCACTTTACGTAAGCGATGTATTTGAGGTGCGGTCGCCATTGCTATAATTGAAATACCAAATACCAAACCGACATTTCCAATACCATAAATTTGTTTGCTGTGTTAACTTTATTTCAAAGTAATTAGTCACAGCTATGTATCGACCAAGCTTGTACTATTTCATATTTTTATTCATTAATAGTCACAGTAGATGTTTTAGAATAACTACTAGGTTCATCTTTCTAAAAGAGAAGTACTTTAAACATAAATCAAATGATCAAATCTTACAATGGTGACGATAGTTAAATGTAATATGTCTAAATAATATTGCTTAAGATACCGATATTTAATTTCAAAGTTTCTTATTTAAGAGCAACCACAACACAGTTTTGGTGAGCCACAGGCACCCTAAATACAATGATTGCACATTTTGTATCACATTTCAATTGCATTTTTGGACGAGTGAGTTAAAGAAAAGAAGGCCCCACATTTTTTAATAATGTGAAACAAGTTTCATATTTTGCACCACAACAAGTATAATAACAAAGTTATCAAATTTAATTTTATATTAAAAATAAACTTCCACAAATTTACCGCCAAAACCATTGAAGATACAAAAGAAAACTAATTATTTTTTAAGTATTTTAAGTTAAGAACTACTTCAAAATATTCCCAAATTCAATTTGATAAAGAATAGTTTATGTTTTATTTTGATATAGAGCAGACAAAATCTCAAATAGTTATATATGATATAGAAAACCAAGTACCAAGTACCTGTTATGTATAATTAAAAAAATATGTAAAAATGGTTAAAATTTTCACATGACCATGTGCACTCAAAACATTAACATAAAGTATCTTAACTTTTCCGGTTCTAAGCTCAAGAAATGCGACCCCAATACCCACATTTTCTTAAATATCTATTTTAATATGGGTGATACAATGTTTATAATTAAGGTATTCTTATATCATAGTTTTTTTGACCTTTTGTAGTTTATATAAATACGATAAGATAAGAGATAAGCGCCCGCTTATCAGCGATCGTTCGTAAGATAATAGGCTGAACGCCGCTAAGCAAAGCGCGCCAGTAGCACATTGATATTTGCACTGAAACGACGTTTATTTTACGCACAACTTAAAATATGATTATTTATTAAAAACCACGGATTTTTATAAAAAAATGTATGAGGAATGATGCAGAGAAATATTTTAAAGTCCTTAGACTATTTATTTTTTTGAAATTCATAAGAATAAGGCCAATAATGAGGAAACCACTGGGGTTCCTAAAAGACCCCCATCGGCCGAGAAGTATTTTTATAGTCTCCGAGCCGCGAGAGTTAAATCATTTTCAATTTTTGAAGCTCAGAATGAATTTTCATTCTACAAATTTGCAGTTGGTTCTTTTTTATTTAACTCAACTCAATTAGCAAATTTACCTGCAATTTCCTATCGGCTTAATTTTAATAATCAATTACGTATATAAATTTATATTTTACTTCTTCAAAAATAAAATATCTAGTGTCACCGATGAATAGTTTGTATGTAAAATGTCCATACCCATTTGGAAATAATATTATATATGCAAACGAATATGCAATTGATTGAAATAGGCCTAGTTTCTAATATTATGAGGGGGGTCCCGGAGGTCCCACTTGTACAAACTGCTGGTTTGATTGATACAAAAAGTTTTCTATGGAACTCAATCATCAAAAAGTGATATTTTGAGGCAAGAATAAGTCCTGCGCAACTGCCTCTCAAGGAATTCAATTTAAAAATATTACTTTCCTACCTTTGAGGCAATAAGAATGTTTCACAAAAGGTGATTGCTCGGTAGAATTTTTGTTTCGTTGATTTCAATTACAAAGTCATCATTTTTAACGGTGAAAATATTAATAACATTTTATTAGCCACAAAAAAATACATGAAAATGCTCGATACGTTTGATATCTACATCAAAACATTCTTGCGTTTCAAAACCAACCGTGTTTTTGAATACGCGGCCACGCATTATTTATGAATGGAGTTTGAATATGATATATTGTATAATATATTTCTTAAATCTATCCCGCTCCCATAGTAGATCATACGGCCGTCTAATGGAGATACATGGGATATAAATGATGGAGCTAAAAAAAGACTAACAGTTAGATTATCACCCATTATCTTGCTTATTAATATCAGATGTTTGAGGGATAATTTTAAGACATCAAGAACGCCCATACCTTCAAACAGAAATAAATAAATCGATAGAAAAATGCTGTTCATACTGCTGTTTGAACCATACTGCTACTGAAGCTAACTAAGTTGACCACTGCACTACGGAGTGTACGAATACGATTAATAGTGCTGTTTGATTTTAAATATTTTATTATTTATTTTTTTGATATCAAATTTATGGAGCTTTAAGTACCAGAACACGCTAGCGTCAAAGTTCTTCTAGTCTCCTTCATCGATAAAGTTTTTGAAAAATTGTAAATTGTATCCCCTTACCATCGTTTGCAGACAGAGGGGCGTGATCACTACAGAGATAAGAAGTTTACGGGTGATCACTCCATACGCATTATTTTGCAAATAACGTTTTATATGCTTCCCTCATACTATATCCGTACATGTACACACACATACGCATACATACATACACACATACAGTGCAAAAAAAGGTCAAACAAAGAGAATCATTTTCGTGATGCTAAGTAAAATAAGTTAAATCTAAATAATTTTTACTGTGGCTATTACTATTTTGTAAAAAGTAATATTTTTGTCGTTTCTAAGTTCTCTACAGAATTGATTTGACATCATTATGTTTGAAGTTTATGGACAGAGATCTAAAATTATTCATTCCTTTATTCACTATCATTAAGTTTGAGTCCTTAAACTTTTGTGCTGACTTGTTCACCTTTCGAAATCGAGCTCACGCGTTTCTCCTGGCCGGAAGCCGTTGAAGATAAGGCGATATATTTTCATATTTGGGATTCGGGCGGCATCTCCGCCATTTGTTAAAGGCTGGGGATGAGTCGGGGGTGGCGGATAGTGAGGTGGGGAATTGAAAAAGAACGGGAAAATAGATGAGGACGCACCGCAACATTTTTATGCCATTTTGAAAATAAGGTAATCTCTTTACACGAAGAAACGATGCAGTAACATTTAAGCCTTATATTAAATATTTTTTAATTGTATTTCTTCAACACTTTTTTTGGTCAACGTACCAAAAACCCTAATTGATTGAATTGGCATTTACTTGGTAGAACTCCATTGTAATAAGGTAAAAAATATCATCGTTTGTAGTTCTATTTCGGCGTGCGCTATCGTCAGAACGATCGTCAGATAGTTTAATACTTTATAGTTTAATGAATAATTACAACAAATGGTACAAACCATTTATTTTATTTTTTCAATTTAACTATCAATATGTCTTTATCTGTTTTATTTTAGAAGAAAGGGAATTTTAAATAATGAAGTTGAAGTGTAATGATTTTAGTGAAAATAGAGGATATGCAAATTATTTGTTGATCTTCCATTGGGTGCCGGTAAAAATCGTAACTAAAAATGTCAATCTAAGACTATTTATTTTAGAATATTTTATTAAACGATAACAAAACCAAATATGCACAATGATATAAAAATTATGTTTTTTTCAGATTTTATTGCTCATTCAAAGCTAATTGAAAATATTGAAATAGTAACTGTCAAACAGAGGATTGTTAAATAAATAAACAATAAGGTCAGCACAACGTTTTTTGGTATTATTTTAAGATTAACATTTATTTTTTATTTTTGAATTTTAAAAAATATTTGGCATTACAGCTAATTCCAATGCGCCAAATATTTAAGTTGAAAGATCATACGAGAAAAAACTTAATGAGAATTTTTAATAATGTAAGTCACTCGAGAAAAACTCAAGGTAAATTGACATCACAAACACCCATGTCTTAGGTCTCAACTTTGAATTGAAAAATCTAAATTTGACATTGACCTTACCGAGAATCGAGCCAACACCCACCTGGTCGGTATAGCAAGCTCTAACCAACTAGATCACAGCGGGCGACATATTTACTGTGGTCGGTTATAGATTCATCAGTATAAATACATTGAGATGATTTGACTTTAACGCGTCTTTCTTCACTCGGAGTAAAAAATTTGAGAGAAAATTTACGAAAATTATTTTGAAATCCCTGTATCAGATATATCACAAAAATAAAAAGACACACAATTCGTAAAATTAAAAAAAAAAAGTAGGACCGTAGAAATATAATTAAATTTCTCGTATCCGTATACAACAATGAATTCTCATTTCATCGAGAAAATTATTCTCTCCCTTTTGAAACAAAAGAGAAAAACACACCGATAAATAATATCTCGGCCTTGGCACTACTTTGGCGGAGGCAGTAGAAACGCGATGACATTTCAGAGACAAATAATAAAATACGGAAACCTCAGCGGTATTATTCTCTCGACGTGAAGACGGTCAAGAGAAAGCCTGGGCGGAAATTTCTTTGTATTCAACTTGGATCGTCAAGGGGTGCAACTCTTAACCATTTCACGAAAATTGATGGAGACTTTATCGGTTGTTAGCTGTTTTTTTCACTCTTTGTTAGCACTTTAGTGTTGAGTCAAATCAGTCACGTGAATCTATGGACATTGTTTTTTATCCATGTCCGCTCGTATGGCCTCCTAATGGATGTATCTCAACAGAAATTTTTCTACTAGAACTGTTTTTGACTCAGTTGCTCAAGAGAAGGGGAAAGAAGGATAAGGCTAGAATAGTACTAGTGGTTAACTAATCACTATTTCTACACCCAGTTATTAAATGATCAGAAGGATAAGAGGAAAGGAAATAATGTGAATTGACATCACAAACACTCAGTCTTCGATCAACTTTAAATTGAATAATTATCAAATTTACTGTGATCTCACCGAAAATCAAAACCCAGACCTGCGTGATCGGTAGAGCAAGCTCTAACCAACTGAGCCACAGCAGGCCTAAATTTAAAATGTAGTCGTTTTTCTAATTGTTTAGCGTTATAAAAAGCAGTGAAAAAAATCAAAGAATTATCAGTCTTTCTACCAGCGACGGATTAAGCACTTTGGAGGCCCCAGGCGCAATAAATTTTGCAGGCCCTGCTTTTCAAATAACATAAAAGTGCTGCGAACCTCTTCGTAGAATAATAATGAATATTGAAAACTGAAATTAAAATGTAAGATTTCATATAATATATGCTATCTTTGAGGCCCCCAAGATTTGGAGGCCCTAATCGTGCGCCTCTTGCGCTTATGGGATAATCCGCCACTGCTTTTTACTCGTAAATGTGTATTATTGAACAATATTTTCGTTAACAAAACATTTTTATTCGTGCTTTATATACACATCACTAAAAGCAACGGTATCTCAACTATCTTAAAAAAATATTTTCAGCAGTGTGGCAAGGTATTTCAAATTTTTACTGGAAATTTTCTAGGAAAACTGTGAGATTTTAGACACTAGTAACGGTTAACAAAATTACAACTTTTCAAATCAAATAGTATAAAACGATATTTGTCGTCTTCTTTAAAACTGTCACTGTAAATTTGAATGATGATTTATAAAAACGAGAGAAAACACATTTTTAATCGTCCTCGAAAATTAAATATATATTGTTTTGAATATAAGTACAGATGATACTTTTTTTTGGAATGTAAACATGAGACTCTATGAGAGTTTAAGAATAGGAAGCGTAAAACACCGAAAACATATATTATGCATTATTTAATTATTATTAAAAATAACAAAACATAAATAATGGGGTGACTGCTGAGTAAATCCAATACAAAGCTTTCAAGTGAAAGTAAAAATACCTACCGATAGTGATATAAAATTGTTTTTGCAATGAGTGTAAAACGTTACCTTAAGCAAAAAGCTAGAAAATGAAATGATTCATTTACAATTGTATTCCTACATAAATAGAACATACGCATTTTTTCTTATAATGATTAATAAAAATAAGTACAAATGAAAAAAACCTTCATGTCTGTGAAGATAAAAAAATAATGTTTTATATTCAAATTTAAAAACGTGTAATGTCATATGAGTTATATTGTTCTTTTATTTTAGTGTCATTTGTTTTTTCAAGAAAGAAGAATTCATACGTTGTTTTAAGAAGAAAAAATGGGGTCAGATTCTCTATCCACCTGACTTCTCCAAAGAAAACACTATTATACGCGCGGGCTAGATAAATCTCACAATAAAATAGAAAAATAGACCATCTCGTATCGATTTTATATTACATCCTATTTGTACGAAAAAGCGGCGAGCAGTGAAATTCCGTGTCCTTCAAACGGCGAATAAAATTCCCTGTCACAATTTTTTTGTCGCATGAAGTCCGCACAAAATAAAAAAAATAGGTCAGCGCCCCACTAACAACTGAAGGAATCTATGATTTTGACTGTTTCTTCATAGAAAACTTTCCAAGTGGCTTCTTTCTGGTATTGTTACGTCAGTGGAGGGTGGGGTGAGGGTTGGTTTACGTCACGGCTTCATCGATGTTTACGCAGCAATTTCTTACGTCATCGATGCTGTATTATGATAATGTGCACGTGGATTCATTGAAAGTGCGGAGATTATGCGGTCGATGACTGAGTTAACCTTTATTTAACGTTGCTCCATAACTCTTGGTTTATTATTTCCTGGTGAATAAAACAGCACAATTCTTTTCAATTTAATGGCTTGATATATTTTACAAATACAGTATAATTAACAAAATAAACAAACCATTTAATAAATTAAAACATATGAGGATCTCAATTTCAAAACCTACCTAATGACCATTTTGGATTTTTTTTCAAATTTTGATGCTAACTTTTTCTCTATTTCAATATCTACACAATTAATGAATTTTCGATTTCGAAACCTAAATACAGAGAAAATGCATTTTAAAAAGTGTTTAGTCTCAAAACTTACTAAAATTCAAAAACTCCAAAGTAGTTTTTTTCACTTTGCCAACAATTTTGGTGTTTGGAGTTAAGTAGGTTTTGAATCTAAGGCGCTCGCTCGTATGACAAATATGAAATCGTAATATAAGAAATACTTATTTTTATATTGTAATTATTACATTTTAGGCGTTCAATGACAATACTTGATGGAAAGGCATTATATTAAAAAAAGTGTTACTAATTATATATTATTTTTTTTGGATATAAAATTTATGGAGCTTTAAATACCAGGACACTTGAGTTGGTCTCTTTCATCGCTAATGTTTTGAAAAATTGTGTTCCCTTACAATCGTTGCAGATGGAAGGGCGTGATCGCTAGAGACGTAAGAAATCCTCAGTGAAGCCAGTTCACGGGGACTTATACATTAATTTGAAAATCACATTCTATATGCTTGCCCTCATACTATATCCGTACGTGTACACACACATGCGCATACATACATACATACACACATACAGTACACAAAGAGAGTCATTTTCATGATGCTAAGTTCGTTCTTAAATAGTTTATTAATTTTAGTTATTTATTTATGTGGTCAGGACCGGGTTTGAACCAGTGAGGCCTCCTACCAAAGCCAGCGATGCTAAAAGCTCGACCAGGGTACCGGTATACCATAACGTGAAAAAATGACAAATTATTATATTTATATACACACTATTTTGTATATAACTGATAGCTATTTCGGCTTATATACGGTTTCAAAAGAGGTATGTAGCGAAGATAATGTAAATTTGAAGAAAGTTATCATTAAGGCGTAAGCCGATACAGCAATCAACGGTATATCAAACATTTTTTGTAGTACTAAAATACTAAAATTGTAAAACTAAATACATTGATATTTTTTACCTAATTAAAATAGAGTTCCACCAAGTAAGTGTCAATTCAATCAATCACTAAATAAATTGCTAATAACACCTAATTCTTGCGTAACTTATTTTTTTATCGTCCCATTATAGCAAGCATATTAAAGTTATCGTAAACGTACATAAAGAAGATTTCTTACGTTTCTGCCTTAAAGAAATTTACTTTAAAAAACGACGACATCAAAGTAATCGCAGAAAACGAGATAAGAGCACATGTTATATATATCACAAAGCAAATCTTTTCCGAGTATTTTTATTACTCCAATTGATTGCAGTAAATGCTTTGAAACCTGATGCCACGAGAAGGCCAATACCAATATTAGTTTGGAGATTTTTGGGATATTTTTTGGCATATTTTTTAATTTAGTTATTAAGTAAAATTATTTGATAATTCTAAAGGTAAATGATTTATACCATGGAATCAAAGAATTTGTAATAAATCACACACATTTCTTTACAAAAACTTTGAGCTGAGATAGTAATTATGTTTGCGAATTTGATAAATAAATTATATAATTATTCATCAATAGATGTATAACGCTATTATTCTTCGTGTTGTCAAAAATATTTTGAAAATAAATGATGTACAGAGATATAATTTTAAAATACGTCGTATTTGCGATTGCCATGCCCATACTAGAAATTCTTTAAACGATACCAGAAATGGAGCATTTTATTTTATTTTCTTGCTCCATTTTTACATTGCATGTTTTTTCTCTTTTCTGTTCTCTTTGGCTGTCGCGAAGTTTCAATTTTATTCTGGATCGAGGGGAATATGTCGTTATCTGATATGATTTATAGAGGACACCTATATCACTGCCACTTTTCTCACTGAATAAAAAAACCCTCTTAAGGCAGTCTGGTAATTTTACCCTCAGTGAAACCTTTTTCGCCCATCGCGATCGGCTATTTTGGTATTTTCAATAACAGGTGATATTTTCGTAAATGACTTATAAATAACTGACACATACAATGGAAAAATAAAGTGGATATTTACTGCCATATGTATTAAAAAATATTTAACAATGCTATTTGTAAGACATCCTGACACTAATGTTGATTGAAGTTATTTATATAGTTACTAGTTGACTTCAAAATTCTCTTAATAAATTACTATGTGTTAAAGATAATTTTTTTATAAAGGTTAGGAAACATTGCATTAAGCCACTGTACCCGCTTATTGCACTTTAAGTTGATAAAAAATGTTTAAAAAAATGATTTTAAATGAAACGAAGTGTAATACTTTTAAATTACTATTTTTTACACAAATAATTTACATTTGAAGGAGTATTTTCATTTTGCAAGGCCCCCGTTTTTAGAATCTATGTTTTTATCGCTTAGTTAGTCATGTTTTGTTGTCAACAATTGGAGTCAATTTTGTAAATGTCTATCAAATAAAATAACAAAAATAAAGAACGTTGAACAGATAAATTGAATGTACATTTTCGGACACGTATTTTGTCAGACACTGTAATAAAAAAATATATTCCTTGACATTCAAGAGATGCTTCATGCTATTTTTAAGGTGTTATTATGTTATACATTTTGAAATAATTTGAATTTGAAAAATGAATTTCATTCATTAACGGAACTATTATTATAATAAATTAATTAAATTGGTTATTTTCATTCAATTATATCATTCAGTAATAATGTCAATTGTGAGAACAATTAATATTTCTGACATCACTAAAATGTTATTTTGGAACAAATGTTAAAAAGAAATCGTACAACTAACTTAGAACCAGCGTTGGTGAAAATACATAGAACTTGTGTTAAGACAGACGGCGCTATATTTAAGCATAACATTTTATATATACTGAAAAGTAATGAAACAAAATATTGATATAAAGTTATATATTAATTTTATGATCAGTGAAATTCATCTTCTGTGCATAGAGCTTTCAATAGATACTTGGATAATAACTCTGTTCATATACTATAGATTCATATGTGTATATGGCAAATAAAGGAATAAAACGGAAGATCTTAAAAGCATTCAGCTGTAAGCGAAAAGAAGCGATCCGCAAAAATGACTTTTATCAGTCAGAATATTTCCAAGCTGATTTTACTTTATGTTGAAACTGATTTCAAAATGCTTTTGCCTCATTCAAAATAAACATTATGTAATAAATTGAAATTGAATTGCTTTTTTTGTTACATTGCAAGTATTTTTATAATTTATACAGACTTGTGAAGGCTATGTTACCAAAAAGTAAAGTAAAAAACTAGGCAGTGCAAAAAAAAAATACCCAAACCAAACATATAACTCTGATTAGAGCATTTTAACAAAATAAAATGAATTTAAATGTTGATTGAATTTGTATTTACTTAGATAGAAACCATCGATGCTTCACATCGTCAACAGATATAGCTATCTCAACAGATGTTTTTAATCAGTTGATCAACCATTTTTTTTACAAAGGGAGTACGAATAGAAAGATAAGACTAGTGGTAAGCTAATTGCTTTAAGCTTTAGCTCGTTTAAGGATAGGATGAATAGGGGGGAATTCAAAACATCACATACATTCATGCTTTCGGACAGAAATCCATAAGTCAATTAAAAGTTAGTCTATAAAAACTGTCCGTACTAGAATTCGAATCGTCGATCTCTGGGTTCTAAGTCAACGACGTTACACGTTACAACCATGCAGCCGGCGATATATCTCATAACAATTACCTTACTTTAGCAGATACTTCTTGCATATTTTTGGATGTGGCAATGAATTAAAAAAAATACAATTAAATAACTTTATTTGAATTTCAGCAATACAATACAGTAGCGTAAACCATCTACTATTTTTAAATATCGCGATTGGAGATAATAAAGTCTACTATATATGATAGAGGTAATTGAAATCACGGAGTAATACTATTCAATCTAATATATAAAAACGAATGTTTGTTTGTTTGTACTTTATGCGTTCCCACACCGCTCATCCGATTGCAATAAAACATTGACAAACTTTTTACTTGCACTTCCAGGAAGGTTATAGACTTAGTAAAATGAACTTACGGTAAGTCTTATATATAAAAGTCAATGTTTATTTGTGTGCCATACAGTTAATTTTGAGAACGTATGCTTGCACTTGCGCGAAGGCTATATTGCAATTAACTTACAGTAAGTGGCGCGTGTGTCGTACCATGAACAATTGGCAGCAAACGTAAAACGTCAGACAGAAAAAGAAAATATGTACTTCAATAAACACAGTTGAAACACAAACATTTTCTTTCTTTGAGTGGCACTGCGACGCTTGCCGGGAACCGGATAGGATACAATATAAAAAACATTTATTTATTTATTTATTTATTTAATTAACATTGCAAAAGGTTGACAAATTATAAATTTAAAACTTTTACAATGGAGAAAAAAAATAGTACAATTTAATATTAAAATCAGTAGAAAAAAAAATGGCAAAGAAGTCAACTGAGTAAGCTCCGACGAACTCTACTTTAATACATAAAAAATAGTATTCGTCGGAACTCACCCACGTCTACGTGGAATATGTCGACATCCGAAGCAATATTGTTGAACAACGTTAAAGCTCTCCCCAGTGGCATCCCCATTGGTAGGCTGGTTCTACACCTTGGGAGAACAAACAATTCATGTCCACGACTTCTCAAAAAATAATCAGGAACATTTAGATTCACATTCTCAAGAATAGTGGAATTCTCATTTTGGCCACGTATAAGTCGAAAGAAATATATCAACGATTTCAACGTCATTCAGTTTATTTAGTCATTGTATATCTATAAGTAAACATGGAAAGACATCTATTTTTCTCAATAAGCTTGCCAAAATAATGAAAGTAATTGTTTGCATATAAAATTTATGACATTAAAATACCGATGAATACACAGATCGTTTTCCCCTTTTTTAAATTTAGGTGTGCCTTATTGAATCCAAAATGATGGTAATTCAATTAAAATTGTTGCCAGGCGAAAAATCCATGGTCAGTTTTAATGGTGATTTCCGTTGTCAATAAATTACCCAAACTAGGTTACCGTATGATTTTATACCCATTGATGCAATAATTTAAAATACAATGAAAAATATTTCATTTTTTTAAATTTACTTTCCTAAAACTATTCATATAAATTGTTTGTAAATGTAAAAGTTATAAGTCACAGTATTATACAATTTTGTATGAGTATACCGGTTATAAAAAGATGTTTTTTTCTTTGTTACAGGTGAGGCTTTATCTGAGAAGAAATTTAATAGAACCCAGTGTTATAAGTTCTGAGTAAGCATTTTTTAAATATTCTGTAACAAAGTTTTCAATAACATATTTGAGAAGCCTGGGATCAAACACGCTCAAATTCAGTGTTGAAAGAAACAAGATATCACTATTAGAGTACTAATTCAGCAGAATATAATTTATTTTTTACGTCACTAAAAATCTCGTAGTTTCAATGCATTTTTTGTTCAAAACATGACCATGAATATGAAGTGTTTGTATGAAAATTGTTTCTCTCTGTTCACGTAAAAGTCATCTGTGTGAAAAATATGAATTTTAAAATACAAATGCGTGGGAGCGATTGTAATAATCACAGATTTGCATGGAATCGAGCACAGTTTTAAAAGTCAATTTTATTAAATAGTTCGTGAAATGTCACATCTACAACAAATGATATATCGAAATTATTATTTTGAATTTTATTTTAGAATATTTTTTTACAAATTTATTTCCGAATAAGAGTGTTGTTCAACAATAAAACAATGTCAACATTTAATACGATTTTCTCTTTTTATGCTTTTAGATTTAGTAATAATTTTAATTTAAGTATTTTTTTAAATAATTGAAAAACTAATCGTTTTACAAAAGCAAAGGCAAATAATTCGAAATTAATTTTATTAATGTATCATTTTAGATCTAATGTATAATTATGTATTATATGAAATTACCATTAGTCACCACTATATCTTTATTATTATTTGATGATCTTTGTAATTACATGTAAGATGTGTTAAACATTTTAATTTGTGTTTGTTTAGAGTCACTTAGTCATAATTTGTAAATTCTGTTAAATGCCAATTGTTTATTACACTTTTTTATTTCAATTTGTGTTGAATAAATAAAACCGTTAAATTCTATTTCGTATCAGTTGATAATGCCCGCCATGAGTGAAACCAGTCCTGATCTTGGTAAATAAAAGTAGAAATATTATGTTTTTCGTAATATAATACCTTTCCACCAAAGATTGACAGTGAATACCCTAAAAGTGGCAAATAATTCTGTATAAATTATAATAGCATTACAAAAAACGTTAATATATTTATTTCTACGTCGCAGAATAGAAAGCAATAAAATAATGATTTTTATCACATACAAAGCGATTGCCATACATGCATTTTGTATTTCTCCGAATCGCAAATGCAGCAATTGGGGAGATATGCAAATGCAGATGTGAAGAGGTAACATGAAAGAAATTATGCTGAATGCCAAGTTTTATTCCGCTTAGGAAGAATAGTGGATTACTCTTGCCAAAATACTGATATAAGATACACCCTGCGACAACAGTTTATTTACAAAATAAAAGTACTATAAAACTACACTATCGAGTAAAGCGACTGTTTGAACTATTATTGATACACAGTAAATATAGACACCATGAATCAAAAGATTATTCTCGCGTGACAAGAATTATATTATGGTTGCTAAATTTTATTAAATACACTGTGATAATTGGTTATCAGCTAGCATCAAACGTTTCAAAAATATTGCTTATTTGACTATCGTGTGTTGTAAAAAAGAAAACAACTGGAAAAATGGAAAAATATTTTTTTATTTTTTGAAATGTAAATAAAAAAAATACTACAAATGATATACTTTAAGTTTTCGACTGAAGGTGATTTCAAAATTAAATTTGAATTATACAAATTATAAATGCTTAGAATTTACAATTTTAAAAAATCATAAATATCTTAAAACAAAAAGAAGCAAATAAAATAACTCAATATAAATTAGCAACTGTTATCAATCTTATATATAAAAACGAATGTTTGTTTGTTTGTATTTTATGCGTTGCCTCACCGCTCATCCGATTGCAATAAAACTCTGACAAACTTATTGCTTGCACTTTCGGAAAGGTTATAGACATAGTAAAATTAACTTACAGTAGGTCTTATATATAAAAATCAATGTTTGTATGTCTACCATACAGTTTATTTTAAGAACGTATGCTTGCACTTGCGCAAATTTTATATTACAATTAACTTACAGTAGGTGACGCGTGTATCGTACCATAGACAATCAACGTCAGACGCCAAACAGACAGAAAAAGAAAACATTCACTTCAATAAACACAATCAAAACACTTTCTTTCTTGGAGTGGAATTGCAACGCTTGCCGAAAACCGGCTAGTATAAAATAATAAGTCACAAAGTTTAAAATGAATAAGAAATATTTTTATTATGAACGCCAAACAAATGATTTAATTTTCGGTTTATATTTTTTTAACATTAAATGTATCGTTACACGTTTTCGTGCATATCCCAATACTTCCAGTGCTAATATTTTTCAAAAAAATGTTTTTTTTTAAAAAGCACCATACGTGTATGAAATACGTAGCATCGTTTTACAAGAAAGAATTAATGGAAATAAACCACCCTTGCCTCCTTTGATATATGACGCCATTTGTACAAAAAATCGCTGGTTCCTCGCACCATATTCAAGCGGATGTGGGTATGGTAGGGACATCTTAATATGTATTTATGTTCTACTAAGCTAAAACTTCTTGATGTGAAAAATTTTAAACACCTTTTTCCGACGTTCACGTCATAAAATGAAGCTTACGATGAAAGAGTACATACCCAGAGTCAATAGTTTTATCTATTGTTGGTAAAATACTATTCCTCAATGAACAAACTTTATGGATATTCATTTTTTAAATTAAATCATGTATGATAACTTTTTAATTCCACTGATTGTGTTTTAAGTTATGACACATGTTCTGCCTCTTAACTTTTAATTTATAAATTGAAACAAACAATAATAGTATTAGTTGTAGAAAAGTGTAGATTTTTTGACTATTCGACTATTGAAATCGTCACTTGGTAAATTCAAATTTATCCGTGCACTTGAACTTAAAAATGTGTAAAATTTGAACGATTTCATTTCATATTAAAACTCCACCAAGCACATACAGTCGAAATCTGAAGGTATAATCTATATAATAATAATTTTAGTATTTCAAAGTGTTCCCGTTAAATTTGAGTATTTATTTTAAACTCACATATTTATTCATTTTTCACCACAATATGTGAACATAAAAGTATATAAACTAATTGAGCATATATCTTGTTCACTGATAAAAAGAATTCCGCTTTATAAATGTCACAGGATACGATTGTGCCCTACTTTGCAATTTGTAATTGTCCTGAGGGAAGAGCGACCGCTAAATTTTCGGTCACTGTGAACGACTTTTAAAATCTTTTACACAATATAAAACAGAGCAATGCTATTTATTTTTTAAGCTTAGCTTCTAGCGATTACGTACAATTGTAAGGTGTTTTAATTAAAAATCGTATTAAATTTATTAAATTGGTGACCATTAATTAAGTTAAGTTTGTTTTAATTATATCTATGTCATAATGTCTTTCATAAAGTTATATTATATGTACAGTAACAATGAATCTACTCTTTGTAGTCAGATATATGAGTATCAGGATTCAGTTACAATTTGTTTGGTGTTGTGAAGACAATGTCATATCACGTGCTTTCTCTGAGTGAAGATAAACTGCTTCCACTGTTATAAGCGATGACGTATATCAACAGCCTATGGTTGAAATATATACATACATATACTATAAACATAATACTTCTAATAATTAATAGTAAGCTCTTGTGAAGTTCGCTAATGCGTTATGTTTATGATAATATTTTCATCCTGAGCTATATTATAGACCAATCAATAATGTATTATCGGCATTTTATATTTTTATGACACAGTTGTCTTAATTTTTAACTATAAACATTATTTTAATAACAACACAATATTCCTTTGTACTTTATTCCACTTTATTCCACTTTATTTAATATTTAAAGAGTAAATAAAGTGGAATAAAGTATAAAAGAATATTGTGTATTTATTAATATAATGCCTTTCCACCAAGTATTGACAGTGAACACCCTAAACGTGATAAACGCTATTATTGAAAGATCATGTGATGGTTTTTACCATTGGTCAAATTTTTGTGAAAATTTACTTAAACAATGAAAATAAGGTGTCCTTTGAAAATATTGTAATTGCGGCTTTTTAAAGCTTTCCTGTCAAAACTGTTCAGCCAAATACATTGGAATTTTTTAATTGATTAAATGAGAATATGACTAAGATTAAATAAAATTACTGAATTGTGTTAATCTATATATATAAAACAAAGTCGGGTTATTTACACCACGTATATCTCGAGAATTACTCCAAGGATTTCAATGATATTTGATTTATAAAATTCTTATTTACCTAGAATAGCAGAATAAGCATTAAAACATCGGAAAAATATCACGGAAAAGAAATTATAAAGAAAATTAATATCTTCATACAGAATAAAATTTTCAAATGACGAATAGCTTCATCAAACGATAAAATGTCGTAAGCTGGTTTCAGAAAAATCCACCAGATCGCACTGTTTTCTATATTTGTTTGTTTTTGCTTCTTTTGCATACGATTGGCTTATAAATAATTTTAAATTTAGAATATGGATTAGAATAAAAGAAATCGATGATATGAAATGAAAACGAAAGAAAATCGGATAATATTGAAATAAGGTTATGTTTATAATTAGGTATGATAAATTTTTGACAACAATATTTTGCACAAACGTTGCTTTGCTCTGAGATGACACTTTATTACACTTGGAACGCTATATCGAAGAAATTTTAACGTCAAAAGCAAAGCGATGCGGTTTCTGATCACCCGAATGCTCTTGGTCGCATTTACACAGTTCATCCGAAAAATGACGAATGTTTCTACTTGCATGTCAAGAGCTCAATTTGCTTGAAAATTATACTTATTGGGACATGCCAATCACTGAAGAAATTGTTTCTGAATCTCCATGTCAGATACGCACATTATTTTCTATCATTTTTTTGACATGCTTCCCATCGAATACACGTGAATTGTGGAAAAAGTACAAGGATGACATGTCCGAAGACACTTTACACCGAATTCGCGTCAGTTCAGGGAATCCCGATCTCGAGGTGAATGAGGAGATACATAACCAGGCGTTGCTTTTGATCGAAGATATGTGTTACCTCATGCGCTGCATGATGCGTCGCCAGATCGAGGAATGAACGACGCTTTCAATCGAGAATCGGAACGTAAACGTGAATATGATCGAGATGCATTGAACCAATCACTTCGAACGAATGTACCACTGTTGAACCCCCAACAGAAAGTGTACGATACTTTAATGAAGGCAATTGATGAGGGAAATGGTGGCTTATTTTTCCTCCGCATTGGAAGCACTCAACCGAACTATGAAAGATCAGCGCAATGACTCAAAATGTTTTGGAGGCGCAATGATTCTACTATCTGGCGATTTTCGCCAAACACTACCAGTTATTCCAAGATCAACCGCTGCCGATGAAATAAACGCTTGACTTAAAACATCGACTCTGTGGCGCTATGTTAAGAAACTTCAGCTAACGACAAACATGCGAGTTGCATTTCTAAACGACCATCTGCCGCAGATTTCTCCAAGCATTTGCTGACTATCTGTAACGGCCGTGTTCCTGTCGACGAATCGAATGGATTGATTTCGTTTTTGCCGAATTTTTGAAATTTCGTCTCATCGAAGGACAATCAACAAAGTGTTCCTGAATATCATTGCTAATCACAAACATCATAATTGGTTGAGTGAACGAGCAATTCTTGCAGCAAATAACAAAGATGTGGATCATTTCAACTTCACAATTCAAAATCAAATCGTTGGTCCACTGCATTCCTTTAAATCTATCGACTGTGCCACGTGAATAACATCATTTCAATGTAATTAAAATACTTTTCATTTTTAATTTTGCACATTTATTGAACTTAATTCATTTTGAGTATTCATTCAAACTGAATTTAACTCATCCAATAAGTTAACACAACATTTATTGATTCTGAGGCGGTACGAAGTTCGTCGGGCCAGCTAGTAATATATAGTTAAGAGTAAGTGACTTTCTGAATAGTTTTTAGTATAGCACGTTAAAACCGTTCTTTCAATTAAATCATTTTTTCCTTCTTATCTCTTTGCCAGATCACTAGTAAATATATTTGATTGAATATCAGTAGCTTCGATCAAACCTAACACGTGAAAACACAAAGTTGTCAACATATTTTTAAAATGAATCTCAGTAAAATAACCAACCACTGATCCGTTTAAAATACTGCTTCTAAATTTTCATAATATTGATTTATAAATTCGCTGTGTAAAAACGATTTTTTTCTAGTAACTAGTTTATAAATAGATTCCTGATGTTTTCAATCGCCATACGCGTTTAAATCATTCTAAAAATAGATAAACGACGTAGTTATAGCTTTTTTTTTTATCTCCGTTTAAAAAGATTAGTTTTAAAATAGCTTTCACGTAATAAAAATATACTAATACAGAGTATAAAAAAAAAATATTTTACAACCCAATCTTAAGCTAAAAATACCGCAAAGCAATAAGTGTGACCCTGCGTGAAATAAAGTGTTGTTTTATGACTTTCTTATCATATTGCCTTGATCGTAGAAAAATGTGAAACAATTATTTGAAACACAATTCTTTCGAAAGACATATTATTAATGTGGTAACGTTTTTAACTTCTTGCTTTGTTGTGGCTGCTGTCTCCGAGAGGTAACATTTAAATAAGTTTGCCCTCTGAGAGTGTAAACACAATGTTTATTGCCATTAGTTATATCTGAAAACTTACGGCAATTTTCCCAGATTTTATATAAGGCAGGGCTGCCAACAAGTTTGACAGATATACAGTTTTAAAATTTGTTACTTGAATTGCTATGAGTTGTTTAAAAAAAATATATATTATGTCAATTCTAACGATCTTTTTTTCGATAAATGAATACTAAAAACTTATAAATTCGAAAAGAATACTTTTATCTTTTTTTGAAGAGGTTAAGTATCTTTGTACATATTAGTGTAGTGTTAGAGATAATATTGTAGATTTTTTCGATTTATTTTTTATTTTTATCATGTCAAAAAGTATTTTTAAAACGTTATTTTGATGTATGCCAATGTGGAAATGTGCAAACTTGTTCCTGATCATTTACCGCAAAAATAACTTTGAATGATATAGTGTTAAAATTTTGGACAAATATAATAAATTCTCAAAATTGTGTTTGCTCGAGTAATGTATTCAATGACAATGTATTCAAATCGCCTAAAAATAATATATCTATTAGACTTTCTAACGACAAGGACCTAGTAAAATCCTTCGTTTAAATTGCTCAAAAGTATAACTCCTGGAATATTACATACATATCTCTAAATTCAAGTTCCTCGTCATACAAATGCTCAATTTTCAGTTGCTTGAGCTTAATTACTTGGACGATGTTCATTAAGTTTTGTGTAATAGTATAACACAATACTTGATCACTCGTAATTCTATAACATCTGATGTTTTACTTATTTTATAACCTGGGTCACATTGCATGTTATTGTTTTACTTCTTATCATAGCCTGTGGCATTTATATTTTTTGGATAAATTAAAAAAAAACTACCTCTTCTGGTTGGCCTCATGACAGTACTATTTTTTTATTATTATTTTTATTCGTTTTTTAAAGAGCTTGTACTTCGAGCAATTTATTTTAGGAAGATTATCTGTATGCTTTAGTGCAATATATGGGTACGTTAAAGTTTTATTATCAGCTACTTCCAATAGTTATCGCCGAATTCATCATAAAAAGTACTATATATATTTTTATTAAGTGTACTAAAATAAGCAGTGGTCAACCCTAATCGTGGAGTTGTGATGTTGTGCTTAAATGGCGTGACAAAGTTACCATCAGACAACATTTGGTAGTGGAATAGTCTCACGTACTCCTATTACAATACTTCACAAACTTTAAACATTGGTCGTTGTCGGAGCAAGCTTTCCACTGATAACTTTTCATTATGAACAGGCCTTAATGTAGATAAACTGCAAAACGTGAAACGATTTTACTTTGTTTATTCGTTTGTGGAAATTTACAGATAAATATTATTTTGGGGTACTTCAGTAAATATACACCGGAAATGTTTTCCGGAACTTCATTTTATTTGTTGTAAATTACTGTCAACTTTGAGAATCTTATAAAAGAAAGAAAATACTAGATCTACAATCATTTGTGTTTTAAAAATTGTATAAATTGCAAAATAATAAATTAATGATGATGTATGATTAGTGAGTAGATTATTTTTTTTAGATTGCTCAAGAGACATTTAATTCAGTGACTCAAATTCAAAAAATTAAATACTCATTGATACTTATTTCACTTTTATTTAATATGATCAAGACAGGCTTAACTTATCAGTTGATAATGCTCGTTATGAGCGAAACCAGTCCTGATCAAATTTAATAAAAGTAGAATTAGCACAAATGAGTATTTTATTTGTTTTATATAAGGCCTTTTCACAAAGTATTGATAGAGAACACCCTAAAGTAGATTAGAGACAGACTTCTTTTGAAACTGTTTGTTATTATTTTATCAAAACATAAAATTATTTACACCACTTTTACTAATATATTTGTGTTGAAATAATATTGATTAAAAGATCTCAAATTGTAAATATTTTTAAAAATTTCATGTTTAGCTATATTACAATCACGAATGTTTGTGTGCCCGTACGGTCACGTTTGTCCTTAATAGTGTCCGTACACAACATTACACGGTAATATAAGGATGAGCATGACCATATAGTCAAGCGGGGTTTCTATACAACGACTTTGTGTAAGTGTTTTTTTTTTTTGATTTTTGTTAAAAATAAAAGTTATCAGTGACTTCAATATGGCTTAAAAATATGTTTTTATCGAAAAAATACCTCTCATCTCTAAAGGGATTTAGAATTGAAAGCTTATTATTGATATATAAATATATTATATTTATTTAAATGACGTTATAATATTCCTTTCCCATCAAACACGCAGTAATATTTTTTTTTTAAATCATAACATTTACTATTACATTTGTTGTGTTATTAAGTTTTCCACACTTACTTTCACTTATTAAAAAGAATATCTGAAGGTGATTCTAACAGATTTGAAAGAAGTGACAAAAATAGTAACACAACCAGTAAATTAACAATGTTAGAAATTTAAACTTATTTTCAATTCCATTTAAAAAACAAATTCAGTTAAATGAAACTATATTGAAAGCTAAACAAATATTTTCATTATTCATATCAAATATTCCACGGATAACGCCTAAAAAGTTTTCAGTTGCTAGCTGCTTGTCCAATTTTCAATATGTTATCACGTCCATTGTATGCGTTAGTAATATTAAATAACTGCATCACAAAATCATATTATTATTGAATTTGCTACAGCATTGTTAAATAAGTGAACAATCGCTGACAAATTGGTGCCGTTCACAAAGTTATAATACTATTTCGACTTTCCGAACTGGCGCGGAGTCACGAAGCAAATACAAACGACTCTTGGCGCCGGCTACTTCATTCTTATGCACTCGGTATGCAAGGGTGGTTGGGAATCGCTGCTTTACTATCGTTCAATTGCAGCTGGCAGTGCTGCCACCCCCCGGGAGCAGTCAGAGTAGTCTAAGTACAATTTGGCAATAAATGCCTGACGGGTTTCTACAATATAATATATTGTTGTGTTTATAATCGTGAATTTATTGCCATATTTTTATCACGCTAATAGCACTTTATGTATCTTTTTTGGACGTTCGTTTTTGCACAAAAAAAAAATTCAGACAAAAATTTGCCCCTTCAAGTTAAGCTTATAGTTTTCGTGAGTTTGTAAGATATATTTTAAATCTTCATTATATTATATATCCTGTAATGCCTTTCCAGAAAAAGTACAAACATCTGTTTTATTTTTATTTAAACATAAATTTTCGAATTTTATTTTTTTAACATTTTTACAGTTTGCTTTATTATATCTTTGAATTATTAATTTATTTAATTATGAGAGTTTTTTTTAACATTTTTCAATATGTACAACCACTCAAAACTATTTCATGTATCAAATTTATAAAACATCAGTGATGCATGTAATCGAACTCTATGTTAACACTTCAAATATGAAATCCACCAGTTATTAATAACAATCAACCATTGTTTAATTAAGTTTTCATATTGTCCTTGCTGTGGCCTGCTTTGATGAGTTCCATGCTATGATAATTCGCTATGTTTCACACACTGAAATTCCAATTAATACAATCCATAAGCATATATCATGATTGTAAAAGGAAGGCTACATAAATATTAATTCAAATCGAACAATATCGTAAGTATAGAAAATAAATTGCAACATAAGGCTTCCAATACAAATAAGCAAATGTAATTCTCGCAACGGTAAGGGTACAAGCGTGCGGAGGCTGTTGTTGGTGGTGCAGTTAAGTACGTGAGCAGAGAGGTTTTCGGGTGAAACTATAAATCGAAGCTAAAGTGGCCTCACTTGAACCCCACCCCATGAACAATTAACTATCAATTCAAGGTTTATTATTTATACAGATTTTATGGTTGTAAACAAAAATCATGGTAAAACATTTCAATTTTCTATAGGAAGCAATATTTTCTACTAAAACTGCTTGCTACTCAGTTGCTCAATCTCTCTTTTTCCAAAGAGAGTAGAAATAGAAGGCTATGGCTAGGACAGAACTAGTGGTAAGCTAATCGCTCTCGATACGCCCGTTCATAGGATAGGACGGGTACGAGGGGGGTATTTAAGACATCACATACATCCGGGCCTTAGGACAGAAATTCATAAATCGATTGAAAAATCAAATTATGGAACTGTCCGAACTAGGATTCGAGTCCGTGACTAACGGAACCGAAGCCAACGACGTTGACCACTAATTGGCGGCTTGTTATAATTTGCAATAGTTGCTTTCCGTAAAAAATGAAACAGATTTACACTGATGTGACGATGCTTATTACTTTATTCCAGATATCCATGTTCAGATTATTCATTTATTACGTAGTGAAAATAACATAATAAGAAATCTTAAATGTATAAACGTGATGTAAACAAATATTCTGTATATTCCGTAAGATTTCAGGTGAACTGCAACTAAAAAACGTGTTGTAATAGAGTTGTGTTTTTACGTTGTTTTCCTGTAATAAGGCTTGTACGGCATAGATTTGCGGATGCAATTCCAGCGCTAGATTTAGTGCTGGTGGCGGGAAAAGCTTTAAGTGAGAAATAAACCAAGAAAAAGTAAGATAGTGGTCTTAAAATACGGAGAGACGTAGAATGTTTACACGAGTTCCTCTTTAAATTATATTCGGATTTTTTTTCAATCAAGCATACAATAGGTAGATATAAATATTTCTGAAGACGAGCTTATAATAAATATACAAATAATCCATGGTTTTTGAGTTTTTAACAAAATATCTCGACTACAACCATTCAATTTACAAATAGCCCGACTTAGACTCCGATTTTGAAAAACATGTAAAACTGTATTTGGATATTTTTTATAAAATGCTAAACTTTTTGCATTTTAATTGTTGTGTATAATAAATAAATTTATATCAATCATGTATAAATTGTCACCGTTGTGTAGGAAATTGGAAAAAAATAAAATTAAGGAAGCGAACTACATATCGACTTTGGAAAGGAAAAAGGACGAAACCCACACATTGCAAATTTTACAGGAGGTACAAAAAACGTGTTTTGATGATTTTGGGCCATATGCAAATTATGAAATATACACAACCTGGAAGCGCACGGAGACTTCTAAACTGATGTTTAATTGACATAATTTAATATTAATTAAAGAATTTTTCTAAGAAAAACATTTTTTCAGTCTTTCTTCTTGGTTTACCAATTTTCACAAGCTCATATTTTTTCAAACTTAAAATCTAAATTTAGGTACTTATTCGGGATTTGCAGCTTACATCATATTGATAGAACGTGTATCAAGTTTAATACATTGTGATTATCGAAAAAAAGCTGTTTTGAAAAACTGTGGGTTACGTCTTTTTTTCTTTCCACAGTCGATATGTATAAGATTTTTTGATCAGTTCATTGTATGGAATGACATGGCTGATGAATTATTTTTGTACCGATTTGGAATAAAGTTTTTTTTTTTGGTATTTATTTATGCACGTAGATTTAAAGGTAGTCAATGACTGTCCTTGCCTATAAATTCTTTACCTAATTTGGATCAGATTGGCGGAAATGCATCTATGTTTTACTTCTTAATTAATAATATATATATGTGATTAATAATTATACAAGCAACATAAAAATTATTAACATAAATTATTCTAAGAGTCTAAATTTTTAATTTGCAGTTTTCTCACAACTATCAATCTATCACTTACCAAATTCTGCTAGAGTGCCGTGTAAAACATGATTACTTTTATATCTTAAATAGGTTTGACGGTAACTCTGTGGAAGTTCATTAACTTTGTTATTCCACTTTTTTACTACAACTTGTGGCACGTGTCAAGACATGTCAAGAGGTGAAACACGTATCACAAGTTGTAGCAAAAAAAGTTATCAAATTTGATTGTATATGATTACTTTCGCTTAGCTTTTAAGCATTTTTAATAATCCTGCTTTAAAATAAAAACCTATTTAAGATTTCGACTGAAGGTGCTTGGTGGAGTTTCAATATTAAATTTGAATCGTTCAAATTATGTACACTCCCACTCCACTTGAACTGACAGTTCAAGTTCATCCGTGCGCTTGAACGCCTGAAGATGCCGAAAGGCGAAACCCGGGTCGTTAGTGACAAAATCTGTGGGAGTGTACATAATTTGAACGATTCAAATTTAAAAACTTATTGTAAATTACATTAAATGTATTTTCTTATTTATTTTGAAAATAGTTATAACACAATATTTTAATACGATGTTACTGATCTGGGAAAGTTTTCATTTTATATGAAAGTATCTGAGAAGAGTATTAAAACAAAAATGAATAACTATATCTTTTCATTTTTATTGTATTCTAGTCGGTTCGCAGCAAGCGTTAAAATGCCACTCAAAGAAAGAAAGTGTTTTAATTGTGTTTATTGAAGTGCATGTTTTCTTTTTCTGTCTGTTTGACGTTTGCTGTCGATTGTCTATGGTACGATACACGCGCCACCTACTGTAAATTAATTGTACCATAAACTTCGCGTGAGTGAAAGCATATGTTGTCAAAATGAACTGTATGTCAGAAATACAAACATTGACTTTTATATATATAAGACATACTGTAAGTTAATTTTACTATGCCTTTAACCTTCCCATAAGTGCAAGCAAACAATTTGTCAAAGTTTTATTGTAATCTAATGAGTGATGTGGCAACGCATAAAATACGAACAAACAAACATTCATTTTTATAAATAAGATTTTGGTCTGAATTTTTTTACAAATTAATAATATAAAAAATAATCAAGCGAAAATAAAGTCCCTGCTCAAAGAGCATCTAATTGAAAAATGAAATAAGTATGTAATGGAAAAAAAATACTTATTTATTAGATGTAATGGCAATTTATAAAAAAAATAGTCTATTCAAGTTACTGGATAGCGCGTAAAGATTACTTAAGCAAGTACACAAGTGCAATGGCTCTTTTCTTTCGGCTCGCTATAATTAGTTGAAGACCATTTCCAGCGAAAAGTAATTAAAAGTTTTATTAGTTATTTTCAATTGCTTTTATCCTCCCGTTATCTAATGAAAAATTAATTATATTGCTTTTACATGACTTTATTCTTATGGGCTCTGTAAGCCGGAGATATTTAATAAACCTTTTTTTATTATAAAAGAAAAGCCGATTTCTTTATAAAATTAATTGTATGACTTAAAATTTCTATTTTGCCTGAATTTATTTTTAAGGCAATGTTTAAAATTAAAAGATAATATCACATTAGACTACCAAAAATATTACATTAGACTAGTATATACAGTATATAGCTGCCTGTGTGGTCAAGTGGTCAAAGTCCTTGGCTTCGGCTACGGAGGTCACAGGGTCAGTATACAGTTTTATAAATTGAGTTTTCAATCGATTTATGAATTTCTGTTCGAAGGCATCGATGTATGTGATGTCTTGAATTCCCCTCTTCCACCCATCCTATCCTAAAAACAAAGCGTAACAAGAGCGGTTTGATAAACACTAGTCCTGTCCTAGCCCTAGTCTTATATTCTGACTCTCTTTGGAAATATAGAGTTTGAGCAACTGAGTAACAAGCAGTTCTTATAAAAACACTTATGTTGAGTTAAAGTCCATTAGGAGTCTACATGCTCCACATTAGGAGCGGACATGATAAAAAAAAACAAAAAAATTAACACTTAATGAATATTATTATTAAATTTCTGAATAGTTTGAGATAAATTAAGATATTCCTTATTCTTCAAAACTGTGACTCAGCAGTTACTTAATCCATTGGTAAAAAGCATCAATGAATAAAAAACATATATTTTTTTTGAATTTTGAAGGATATTACCCTCTAGGATCTAGGACCTCAATCGTGATTGACGATTAAATCAGGTCAGAGCAACAAAAGAAAGCATTCGAAACCTGAACTAAAACATTCATGTAGTAGTGATTGTATGTCTAGCATGCAGGTCACGCTTCTGTTACAGTGAGAGAATGAGATTGAGCACCTCGAAATCCAGGTCCAGGTTCTTATCCTTTGCATCTATTATGCATATTAGGGATGTGCGGATTGAGTCAGGGCTGTAAAACGGATGCGAGGTCGCTCTCTGGTGGCTAAAATTTTATTCAGCAGACCCCAAATTTACTAATCAAATGAATGCTCACCGAATAACGTAGTTTGGTATTTGAATAATAATACAGACTGCAGAAACAAGCTAATAAATCTCTTGGGCCAATCCTTTTACAATAACTTAAATTCAATCAAAAAATGTTAATGGTATTTGAACAGAACAGATGAATAACATGATAATTTCCCACCAACTTATCATTTTTTAATATTTACTTTACCTGAGTAAAGTCATGCTTAATAATAATAAACATTTATTTACAAATTTATTGAGGTAAAAACAGCCGTAAATTCTAGACAAAGCTATTTTTGGTATAACTGCATTTTCAAAAATAAAGTACATATACACATTTTTGTATCAATAAATTTATTATTTATTATGTTACTTGTGCAGATTACAATTAAAAAATCGTATTAGTTAAGAATCGAGAGTAACGGTATCTCATATATTTGATTGAAATTCTTATATTTATCGTAAAATCAATATTTTTGATCCACATCTACAAAGATTAGTGAAAATTATGTTTACTCATTTAATAAAAAGAAAATAGACCACGAGCACTTCAAAATCTGATGTATAACTTATATTAAATAATAGAATTGGTCAAATTTTTTATCACTAGCCAATCAATGTATTATATTATGAGATCCATCACACGAATAGAACATTTACATTTGTAGAGAGTAAATTATTTGATTTTATATTAAATAGTAATAACAAAATAGTTTACTCAAACACTTACTAGTATTATTCTTAACAATAAATACTAAATAAAATTCATTTAAAGGGGCAGTCGACGTATGGGGGGAGAGTTATCTATAAGGTAGTTTACTCGCTGACCCCAGCGAACATATTTTCACCCCAGGCACACTCGTTCAACCCCAAGAACAAGGGTGAGGTGTTAATTGCATTTTAGGAAATGTAGCAACCTCCTGAATTCATAGATATAATTCTATCCTATTGCAAACGTAGATCAATCGAGGATATCCACAAACTGTTAAAATTGCAATAGTAAAAAAGAATAATTTTAACAAATACTCAAATTTGGAATGAACCCATGTAATTTTTGTATATTTTCTTTGATAAAGCTCGAGCAGATTTGACTAAATTTAATTTGAATTGTATTATTAAATAATTAATCATTTTAAGATGAAATAAAACACGCTTTAAGCATTATTTTTTTAGCTTTATTCCAAAACACATTCGAGTATAATAATAAATGATTTTATTGAATTGCATAGTATTATTGCAAATAATACGATAGATTCTAGAACAAAGGTGTCCAATGTAGAGATTTAGGTTAAGGTTTCCAAACTTACACAAGGAGAATGTGTAAGTTTTATCTTTTATTATTGGATATCCCAATCCTTAAGATAATCCCTATACGTGCCCCCAATTTTCGTGACTGATCCTTGTTTGTTGTTTTCGCGAAAATGGGAAGGAAAGTGTTCGACAAAGTTTTCCCTTTTCTTTTATCTTTGACAAATCAATCCGAATAGTGGCAATATTTCAAAAAGTGCTCCTATGGAATACCTAGCCAGCGCACATAAAAAGTGACGTAACAATTTAATTTGTAGCAAATATGGCGATAGCACATTTTCTCGTAAAAAAATGAAAATTAATAAATGATTTTCTGTTTGTGTTGCGTATTTTATATCGTAAAACGAACGGATAAACAAGAATAATGCATTTGTTTACTCTAGGCGTTGCATTCAACTTTCCTATTAAACTGTTCAGACGTTTTGTATTCAGTAGCTATTAGACTATTTCATAATATGAAATAAGCTTTTTCATATTTGTTTTGATTTTTACGCCTTTTTAAAAACTTATTTATATAGGAATAATATATTATATTAAGTCTGAATTTGGCAGTATTGAGTTAAGTGTGAAAAGTATTTCAGGATCCAGACATCTATCAGTTCGAAATAGCACCAAAACATAATTATGCTGCATTATAAACTAATACAGCATAATAACATCTTGGTTGCGGAGACTTTAGACTTGTTGCACTTTGGAACTAGAGACAAGGGCAGTGGTGGGGAACCCGCGGTCTCTTGACTTGATCGGGCAATTCAGCTATTTTTTGTTAATCCATAAATTCTTTTAATTTTGAATTTCTTGATTCTTCAAAATTTTTGGAAGACCTTAAAAAATCCGCAAATTTCTAGTCTATAGAAATTGGCATGAAACTGTTTCATAAATCCCATGATTTCAAAATCGTCGCCCAAAGATTTCCTACTGTCAATGTTTTCTAAACTGCGGCCTTATGTTAAAACAGATAAATGAATGTGGCTATTAGAAAAGAAAAGGTTCCCCACTCCTGTAATAGAGTATCGATATGGAATTACGAAGAATTACAGATATTGTATTTATTAGCCGATTTCTTTCACGTGAACGTCAATAACATCAAATTAAAAGTAAAACATATTAGAAACGCTCTTAGGAATCATCTAAGGTAAGTGTTGATATTGTCTCTTAATTACTCTTATATATAAACACTATAACAACTATTTACCTACCATCAGTTCAAGTTTATCCGGGCATTTCCTTACAAAAGGCGAATCCCTGGCCATTAGTGACAAAACTTATGTAAAAAAATAACTATTCAAATTTGTTGAAAACTGATTTTTAAGCAGCATACAAAGCACTGTGTCCGAATCGTTTATATTATTAAAATAACGAATGACGTTTTAGACATTAAATAATGATGCAGTATTATTCCGGCTTTGGGGAGTATTGAAATTTAAATTGGATGCACTGATGTTACTTTCAGTTCAGCAGTAAATAATAAAAGTTTAGAAATATGTTTGTCGGGTGTGTTTCCCATTCCGAAGCGGATATAACATGGTTAGCTTTTCTGGTCAAGCTTTGTGAAACTTTTCAAATAAGTGTTACATTCAATTTAATATGATATAATTTTAGAAATATTTGAAAATAGGAAGCAAGTTTTCAGTTAATAGCAATAAAAACACGTTCAAAATAATATTCAACTTTCTATTTAATAATTAAGACCAGTTGCAATTTGAAAGCATGAGTTTGGTAATAAGTAAAGCAGAAAAGATCATAAACAGCGTTAATCCTACTTGTTTCCGTAGTAAATTTTTCATTTTTTGAAATGTTGATTTTTTTAGGTAGAATATAATGGATATCATTTAAATTATGATTATTTGACAATCTCCCTATATAATTATGGGTAAAACAAGAGCGGAGAGTTATAGAAAGAGCGATGAGACATTAAAGTTCATATATTTCATAAAATCAAAGGTTGAGCGACTAGTTGACTAACAACTAACACTGTTTGATAAAACATAATCTGTACAGTTTATTTATTGGCTATAAGTAAATCAACGCAAAGAACAAATTTAATTTTGACGTAATTAAAAAAATAAATATGACTTATTTCAAAGATAGTTACAATGCTATACGCTGTAACTAGCTTTTGAATAGCTTTTTAAGAGTAAGTTAAATTATGTTAATACATACAATTTGCTAAATGGAATTGATTTTATGTTTACTTTAAAAGACTCTAAATGAAGTATTAATAACAGACATTAAATATAATGAATAGACTTATTTGTGAAAAGATTTTTGAACATTGAGAAGTTGAAAAAAATGTTGCTATAATTTTTGATTAAGTTAATGTTATGTAATTCAATTAAAAACAAGCAATCAAAGGTAGTAGAATGTTATCATTTCAGAAAATGATATTCATAAAGTAGCTGATTTTTTTCTTCACATTATTTGTATTACAAATAAAATAAAATGCAAAGAAACGATAATAAAGTTGTCATATTTGAATCAACTATGTGATAAGAAACATCATGTAGCACAACATCATTTGAATATATTATATTAGGTTTGAAATAAATTTCAAGGAATACTTGTCACTGTAACTCAAAAGGTTTTATAACGTAGGTAAGTTTCGATTAGAAATAAATATGTTTCTCTATTTCCTCTGGCGCAGAGGCTGTCGTGGAATTTGCATTTGGCCGTCCGAGAAAATACGTAAATCCAAATAAGGTACAGACGCTCGTGTAGAGGGATGGTTACAAACATTTCCCACCCGCCCCTGGAGAAGTTCAATCAAGCGTCAGGGGTGTAATCGAAAAATGTCCTCTTTACCAGCGCTCCTCATATAATGTAATGCTTTATATCATTTATTTTGTTAAAACAATTGAAATTCAAACCAAATTGTCTACAACAAGAAAACGTGTGCAAACTGTTTATTTAATGAACAAAAAAATAAGATTCCACGTATTGTGCGACTAACTGTGACACGTGTTTCGCCTCTTTCAGAAGCATCCTCAGACTTACTATCGCAAAATTTGCTTAAGTAAATGAAGTAAAAAAAAATGCGATAGTATGTCTGAGGATGCCTCTGAAAGAGGCGAAACACGTGTCACAGTTAGTCGCACAATACGTGGAATAATCAAAGTTATTTTTAATTTTATATTAAAATGAACTTCCACAAAGTTACCGCCGAAGCCATCGAAAGTAAAAAAATAAGCTTTCTACGAGAAGATATCCTTAATAACTATGGCAAATAATGAAAACTTTTATAAAGGACGATTATCTAACTCAAATATTTTTGATTCTTAGTGTCTTTCCTGGATGCTCTTAAATTATTAAATACAGTCTAGTGACATCGTGGTCATACAATGTTATTACTGTATTACATAATACAACAATTTATGCAAGTATAAACTCATGGCCGCCTCTTCTCATCTATTAAAGAGTTAATATATATGAATTCACACCTAATTTTATTTGAACCTATGCATAATTGATAACATACATATTGTGTCAATTTTTTTTTATTATTGTGACTCAATAAATACAAATATTATTTGAAAGCCTCTGCTCTATGTACTTTATGAGACATGCTGTAACTTTAAGAGAGGAAAAAAAAGGTTTCCTAGTCTGATATTTTGTAGCAGCAATTCCTCGGATGCCGATAATAGTTTATGCTCCTTCTTATCTCTTCAAAGACATCCCTTGATGCGACCGATTGCGTTTTGTTTTTCCTTTGAGTATTGCGGGGGTAAGAAAATATTTATTTTATATCTCGAACTCCGAGATGAATGAAGGGCTGTTTGTGGAATCAATTTATTGGTTTCTATAATAAAAGGTCAGCGAAATTGAAGTACAAAATGAATTCGATAAAAAATACTTAGTTTTTTTTTTGCTTTTATTTATTGAATATTTACTATGACTTTACCAAAATGTGTACATTCATAAAAGTTCATTCTCTCGTAATAATTAATTTTGTATAAAATGTTTAGTTTTATAAGCATATAGGTAAAAAGTACATATTTATATAAATATAAATAATCCCAAAATTGAAAATGGTTTCTACTGTCATTACAATATTTTATGCTTAAAAACACAACAAGGAGAATGTTTAACTTCCTCAGCAGCTTTAACTATTATCATGATATTTTTAAGCCTTGTTTAATTCTGAAAAAGCATCTCAATATTTGATTTTTTTAAGAAAATTCAGTCATTTAACCTTTTGAAAGAATAACTCTTTTTTATCACAATTATTAGTCAAGTTATTTGCACCCCCGTGTACACCCTTTGTGCAACTAGTACACCAAACACTTCATTTTCACTGCAAAATGAATAGAACAATACGTAAATGCCGTTGGATTTATAGGGTAAATAGATGGACGCCTAGATATGCGACAGGATAGATGCATCCCGCCCGCTTTGCTGCGAGTCGAAACAAATCGAATTAACTGCCAATGGTGCTGCACAAATTGGTTGTCACGTGATGACTTCTCTATATTGTGTCAACAGAAATTAATTATTTATATGAACGAGAGTGTTTATCAAATCTGCCGTGATAACTCTGACGAGAGAGGAGTAATAAATCAAATTAGATTTTTTTGCAAGGCAGAGAAGTACTTTAAAAAATATAAGCCGTTATAATAAACCGTTATAACACGAATCATCATTAGACTGTTTTCATATATTTTTTATTAAAGACGAGTTGATAAAGCTATCATTTATATTTTCTACACTTTACTTATGAAATAATTTGAGTGCATTTTTTTATTTTCACCTATAAGCAAAATTTCATAATTTATTTTCACAGATAATGATTGGATTTCTTTTTAATCCATGACCGTTCCCAATGAGGAGCATATGGCCTTCTAATGAAGTTTTTTCTACGAAAACTGTTTGTTACTCAATCTCTGTTTTACAAAGAGAGTAGGGATAGAAGGATGAGACTCAGACAGAAATATTGGTAAGCTAATTGTTCTCGCTATACATGTTTTTAGACTACGATGGGTGGAAGAGAATTCAAGACATACATCCATCCTTTCGGACATACATCCATCAATAAATCGATTAAAAAATCTTGTTCTAAATCAACAACGTTAAAACTCGACTGTGACTCGACTGAAGTTTTTGTTTATCTAGTGAAATTTTTCAACTGAAACAAGCTTATCAAACGAAACTTAAAATAAAACTGGCTTAAGTTGAAAGGTATATTAAGCTTGCTGTCAAGCATGCAAATTTAATAAAAAAGTAATATTATTTTAAATTATAATCTGAAAATATAATGACTTGAAAGCTGCTTCAGAAAATAATTTAAAGGGTTAGATTGAAATTTATAATATTCAAACATTTGAAAAATACTTAAAATGTGTTTTGATTTACCTTTATACTATTTCATTTCGTCAAACAGCCTTCGTATGAAGATTTGTAAACTGGTATTTAATTGACATAATCTAATATTAATTTAAGAAATTGTATAGGAAAAACCTTTTTTTCAGTCTTTTTTCTTGGTTTCAATTTCCACAAGCTCTTCTTTTTTTTAACTTAAAGCTAAATTTATATACTAATTCGGCATTTGCAGCTTACATCATTTTGATAGAACGTGTATCAAGTTTGATACATTGTGATTATCGTAAAAAAGCTGTTTTAAAAAACTGTGGGTTACATACTTTTTCTTTCCACAGTAGATAGGTATTATTTTAAGATACACCTACTCAGTAAGTTAACTTTCTTTTTAAATCGTTTTTTTTTTAATAACTTCATGGTATATTTACATTTATCAGCAATATAGTATGAATAGACAAAAACTATACAAGTAAAGGTAAATATATCTCTATTAACCTTTATAAAAAGGTTAAGCGATGCCACTTTAAGTTTTTAATATAAGAAAAAGATTCGCCGAAGAAGAAAAGGCAGTATTTTGTTTTTGAATTGGAAAATGATGTTAATTTAGCTATTGAGGTAAGCCAGATATTTGACGATTTGCATCATTGATGATACCGAACCCATGTGCCGCCTAACCTGATGAGGTATGTCGTTACATTATTTACGGGGAATCCAGGACGTAAATTCAATATGCCAAACCCACCCCCGCCAGATGTATTCTGCCGCAAAGCCTACTCAACGCCTATGAGATTTGAATAAACCTTTCCAATGTGTAATTTTGATATGATTTATCATTACATTAACCTACATTTGGCAAAATTTCTTCGTTTAAATGTTGGAAAATAAATATTATTGCTTTCAAAGGGCATATCTTTTATTTTAATTTCATAATCTGAGATAAATAAAGCATTATGATATTTTTATTACGAATTTTTGTGACACTATTTATGTAGTTTAGCTAATTCAAATAATTTGTTATTTCTTAAGGCTTGCCTTTAGTCTTGACCCTTGGAATTTCGGTGAACCGGAAGACGTCAGTTATTGTCCGTAGGATATAAGCATTGGATTTTTTAATGATATTTGGATGACATAGGAAGAAACAAAGCGATTGGCGAGTAAAAATGAATTTTTGTCCCACAAAGACTTTCAAATAACGAGTTTATGAACTTTTATTTTGCTGTTGGAAAATAAATGACTGAATCTTCTACTGTTCGGCTCTACAAAGCAAATAAATATTATATAATCAATTAATTTCATGAAAGGTTTTTTTCTGTCACTGATATAAACGTGTTAATTAAAAATATTATTTAAAACAAACGTAGACTGACTACGAAGAGAATGTCTTATGTTTCATATTTAAATAAAAACAAGTACACAATCCATGACGGTTACCGAAAATAAAACGCTTAATGTTTTCTATTTCATATTAAACTATTTTAAAATAAGCCTCATAAAAAGATAAAGAATCATGAGCACGCAATAGTACAAAAAAATAAATACGTTAAATCCTTTTTCTTTGTATTATATGTAAAAATCTGTCTGCAATATATTTATATAAATTATAAGTGGATAAAAATGAATGTAAGTCACGACTCACGACCCATGTGTCATTTTATTTCCTCATAATATAATATTATTATTAAAAGGTTATTTTACTAAGTATCTCCAATCTCTATGAATTTAAATGACGTGAAATTTTCAACAATACAAATGGACGAAGCGTTTTCCTAAAATGAAATTCCATTATGAGAAAGCTTTTGTAAGGATAGGCATCCATTAGAATAGAGTATGGTTTTTTTTATTGACAGGCAAATGTCAATTTGAATGAGTCTCAATATGTCATGTCTATTTTTGAAATGAAACCATTCAAATATACAATGTTTTCCAAAAGGTTAAAGGCATGATTTGCTGTTTTAAATCTTACGTCTTCTGCAAAATCACTTAATCTACGACTCAACTTAGTGCAGACACATTTTTATGTTTAAAAATATTATAATTGTCAATGGGGTTTTTGCTAATTCCATTCAATTTATGAACACGCATTTATTAGTAAAACAGTAGTCATCGAAACAGAAATCTACTAGTACGATAAACATCAATCAGTTTTAGATGTATCATAGTTATTAAGAGATCCACGTATCCACCAATTTCAATAAAACCATCGAATTTAAATAATCATGTTACCATTTCTTCAAGGTAACAAATTAAATGGTTAGAATTTAAATCCATTTTTGGTCGGAATAAAAATATTATAAGGTCAGAATATTTTATAACCATTTTGGTTAGGTTAGGTTAGGTTTTTTTTAATTTCATTAAAATTATGACTATTTACACTGACCTATATATTATGACTGTTTAATATGAACCTTTCTTTAATGCGAAATTGTTACATTTTACTGTATTCTCAACAATGCATATAAAAATATTAAACATAGTAATAAAATTATATTTTAAATATTATAATACTGCATGTGAAATGGAGTAGAGGAGAATGTCAGTTCAAGTCCATTCGTGCACTTGAACGCCTGAAAATGCCACAAGGCAAATCACAAGTCATTAGTGACAAAGCTTGTGTGAATGTATATAATTTGAACAATTAAAATTTAATACATTGTTGCATTAATTAATTCCCTTTAAAAATAAGACTACCCGATACAACAGTGCTTATCAATTTCAACAACTCTTTGCATACATATTTTAACAATAAAACTTTAATTACAGTGCCTGAATAACTTATCATAAAATACTAACCGTATACGAGCTCAGGATTATTTAATAAGAACTCGTTGTAGTATGACTGTAATCTAATATTCATTGAATTTATTAATTAAACCCGTGCTTGTTCCTTGCCTAATACTATTTGACAGTTTCGGATATCAGAAATAGCATCCAAAACCTTCATGACAAATTAATCTGAATAGCATTTCGAGTGGTTTTCCACGCTTCCTCTCTAATCTATTAATCCTCAAACGAAAACTACACGGTCACTACTGAACACCAAATTCTCGGTACAGATATTTGTGAAATTTGTTTCCATTTTCTTTTTTTGGAATATTTAATATTTTTTATGACTTACATATTTTAAATTTCTTATTCAAGTCGGAACTGACTTTTTTTATCTGTGTCCGCTCCCAATGTAGAGAATATAGCATCCTAATGGTTTTGTCTCAACAGAAGTTTTTCTATGAGAACTATTTGTTACTCAGTCGCTCAACCTCACTTTTTGCGAGTAGTAGGGAAAGAAGGATAAGGCTAGAACAGGACTAGTGGTTAACTAATCGCTATTGCTGCACCCAGTTATTAAAGGATCAGAAGGATGGGAGAAGAGTAAATAATGTGAATTGACATTACAAGCACCCAGTCTTCGATCACAACTTTGAATTGAATAATTCCCAAATGCACTGTGATCTTACCGGCAAACAAACCCAGACTTGCGTGATCGGTAGAGCAAGCTCTATCCAACTGGGCCACAGCAGGTCAACATTAAATAGTGTTGCTTTTTCAATAAAACACGTGTTTTCGATAGGTAAGGATAAGATTTTCTAGAAATTTTTTTTATTAATATGGTTGACTGGCTAAATACAAAGTTACTAGTGACTAATTAATTCTATGATGGATAACGAATTCAAGAAGCGGAAAGATAAAGTTATTATTTTTGTATTATCTTGTATATATTATTAGTGGACTTAAAAAAATCATATAATTCCAAAAAAATGGCAATAAAAGTCACGTGCAATCAATTAGATATCGACTGCGGGTGCTTTGTAGAATTTCAATGTCAAACAGTAATCATTCAAATTGTGTACACTGTCTTAAGCTTTGTCACTAACGACCTCGGTTTAGCCTTTCGGTATCTTCAGGCACTGAAATATATGGATGAATTTGGACCGACTCAGTCAAAATCAGCATACTAATTTATTAAAACTGGTTGAAGACCTCAATAATATTTTTCAAAAATTTCTTTGCCATTCTAAATACACATAATATGTAACTTATATAAATGCTTTGATTTCTGTTATACACTATTCGATGTTTTTTTCGACAGTTTTACTTGAAGTAATTCTTTAAAGTTTGTTTCAATTATTGCTAAAAATGTATTTCTTCCAATAACTATTTTATTAAGAGTTTTTGTCGCTTATTTTTAAAACATAGTTAAGATTGATAATATTTGTTTATACCTAAAAACAATAAATATGTGTAAATTTTTAGTATTCTTAGTTCTTTTTTAAAAACCATATATTTAGTGTTAATTTGTTACCAGTTTTATATTCAACTCAATCAATAATTTAAATGTTCAGTAAAGACCCAGTATAACAATATTAATTAAAGGAATTATTCAACAAAGTTGTGTCGACATTGCAACCAGCCATCTGCAAAATTGTAATCGCATATAAGCCAGACGTACGGCCGGGGGTTGGTTTACAGTTCGTAGTGCGACGAATTCTGCAGGGTGCAACTTGCAACCAAACCAAGCAACATGGTGTCACGTTTACCTAACTTGTTACGTTGTTTTAAGTGCTAAGCAAGTTAACAACAGGCACAGCTCAATAATTATTTAGTGATTTTGACTCATCCTGTTCAGCATCATTTGTCTATCATTCTGTACATGGCTTTTACTCGGAATGAAAACGTATTCGCGTATAGCTATTGACAAATCTACGTAACACTTTATCTTATTACTAAATATCTTTATCACTTAATTAGCAATCGTTCTCTTTACAAAATTGAAAACAAGTAGCGCAAATAAAGTATACTCAAATAAATAAGAAAATTCAATTCCAAAGTATATACCACAATGATTCAATCACCTCCCTGTGTTTTAGCAGTGTTCTTTCTAATATATTTTAAAGAATTCCTAACTGCATAAGGCTGTATAAAGTTCACTACCAAACTTTCTCAGTTCAACTGGTTATTAGAAAAACTAAAATGTATAGGTAGTACAGTAAAATTATTTTAATAATAGGTGTTTTTAAGAAACGTAAAACACAAGTCAAGAATTGCCCAAAACGATTAGAACACTCTGGATCCTCCTTATTTATACATTATAATAATTCATTCACATTCTACGGTCAGCAAGTAGATAATATGAGATTGTATTTTTTTTTACCATGCCCGCTTCCAATGTGGAGCATATGGACTCCTAATGGAGTTTATCTCAACAAAAGTGTTTCTACGAGAACTGCTTGTTACTCAGTTGCTCAACCTCTCTTTTTCCAAAGAGAGTAGGAATAGAAGGAAAGGGCTAGGGCAGGACTAGTGGTTAGCTGATCGCTCTCTAAGCGCCCCGTTCATATGATAGGATGAGTGGAAGGGGGGAGTTCGAGACATCACATACATCCATGCCTTTGAACAGAAATTCATAAATCCATTGAAAAATCAATTTATAAAACTGCCCGTACTGGGATTCGAACCCGTGACCTCCGTAGCGGTAGCCAACGACGTTGATCACTCGACCACACAGGCGGCATGAGATTGTATACTGGTCTTAAATAATTTATGGTACATTATCTTCTTATTTTTGTGAACTTTGTTGGATGCAACCAAGGTTTCGGATTGATTGTCATTTGTGTAAAATTGTTGAAACTTTTTTACAATATAACATTTTCAACAGTTAAATTTTGTTCAGCTCAAAACGGAAAATTTAATAAGACGGGATCAAAACAGGTAACGGGTAACTAATTTTATTTGCTTAAAATAATCAAAATTTTCATTCAACACACCATTTTAAAAATCAAACAACAGACAATCTTTAACGACTAAAATTTCTAACGTAGGTATGGCGGCGCTTAAGTTATCTGAATGAACGTATTTACTATTTATTCTGTGAGATAGTGAATTGAATAATTTAAGTGATTTCGTGCGATACCGCGTAACCTGTTAAATGACACGAGAATTAATTCAACTGTCCAAAAAGGATTTATCACACAGGCTAGTGGCATGTATTGAAGTCATTAAATGTCAAAATGTGCTTACGTTTGCATGATAGAAAATAGATTTCGATAAAGCGAATTGATATCTATAATAATGAAATACTGACGCAATTTTATTCCTGAAATAATACCTATTATATATTCAATTGTCAAAGTGACACATTAAAATGTATTTACACAAATTATATAATGGCAGGAAGGAATTAAGAATATTTTTTTTATACTTGTCATGGCTTTTATAATTAGCATGAAAGGATTTGAAATTTTTATCGCGTCATTTTAAAAATGAGTTTTAAATATTTGGAGGCATACTTTAAAAGCTACGTCTTTTAAGTTTTCGTTGTTAAGTGGAATTCAAAATACATTATTTACATTCTTGTAAAATTTATAAAAATAATGAGCTATAATTTTATTAAATGTTTATTTAACTAAAAAAAATTGGAAAGTTAGTTTTAGTAAATCTACATTTTTTATGTTCAAAAAATGAAAGTATTCAGATAACAAATCTTAAGAAATTCAAAATAAATTTGTTTAAATCAGAATCGTTCAAGTTTCGTATAATCTCATACGCAGGGGTGGGCTGGAGGGGGCTCGCGCGAGCCCCTTGTTAAATTTTACCAAGGCTGGCAAGCCCCTTGTTAATTTAAGAGAAAACAACATTTTCAGATCAAATTAGTATATTATTGCAATATTTGACTAATATATTATGTACGACAGCTTCAGTATACACAGAAGTACATTTTTAGCCACGTAGATCGATAAGTTTACGGTAAATTGCATATTGTTACATACATATTATAAGTGTATTAAGCAACAATAGATTGCCTATTTAAGCATTGTATATAATTAAAGAGTATTACAAAAATTCAATCCTTCCCCAGAATACCGAGAATTGCTTTGAGATTAACCGAGCCCCTTGTTAACGGATTGCCACCCCACCGCTGTCTAAAGATAAGCAGTCGTTTCCAGGGGTGGGCTCGGAGAGGCTCGCGCGAGCCCCTTGTTAGATTTTACCACGGCCGGCGAGCCCCTTGTTAAATTAATAGAAAACAATATTCTCAGATCAAATAAGTACATAACTGCAATTTCTGACATACTATCTACGACAGCTTCCAGTATACACAGTAGTACATTTATAGCCATTTACATTGATAAGTTTATGGTAAACTGCATATTGTTGCATATTTTAAGTGTATTAAGTAACAATAGTTTGCTAATTTAAAAATATTGCATATAATTGCACATGACTGATAAATTACTTTGATATTAAGCGAGCCCCTTGTTAACGTATTGGCAGCCCACCGCTGCTCATACGTTTGTATGGCATTCAAGTGTACTATGAACATTAGTTAAGGCTAGGTAAATTAGTGTATCGTGTATACATATAAAAGAAATAAATTTATTTATCAGTAAGATAAAAAACTGTTTGTGGAGATATGGATTAATTTCTCTTATAGTTTAATTTGTTTCAGAAATAATTGTTTAAACAAATACAATCTTTGTCAGCCTTTGAACTTATATGCGATTATTGTTAATAAGTTACAACATGTGGATGATTACTAATTTAAGTAGTGGGTATTGTTAAGAATTTTACTATTTCAATCACTGGAAAATTTATAATTATTTTACAAAAGTTAATTATATTTACATACATACAAAGAAAATTATAAGCTTATTGACAAAAATAACCAGTTCATTGAAAATTGGCAAACTACTTAGCTGTGGCCCTATTCATTTCTAAAATTCCTTGGTAAAACAATTTGTGCTCACTCGTGTTTCATGTGTTCATATGTTTGTTTGTTTTTCTTAATGTATTTAAATGCAAAAAAATATATAAATATAATATTTCACTGTACAGGCTTAATATCGCCGATATTTTCTGTTTATTTATTTTTAAAATGTCATTTCAGCATACTTTTTTCATATATTTTATTAATATCAGCATTTAAGATAAACGCAAGAAGATTTGAAGATACCTACATGTGATTAATTATAGGTAAAATACATGCACAAATAATTATTATTCGCTAGATCTTTAATAAAAAAATGAAAAAAGTATAGTACTACTGATTGCTAGGTGGAGCTTTTATCGAAAAGACAAAGGTGCGATACAATACTAATGCATGTAAACTTTAAATAAAATCAATTCTCGCATGGTGATAAATTTAGAACCATTTGAAACACAGTTGTTGGTTATATTTTACATTTAGAATAAAGAACATGACTGTACAATATTTGAAATTGGGGTAAATAATTCATACTCAAATTGGCAATGTGCTCATTTGCCGTGTCTATTGTTGGATAATACAAAACATTGCACCAAAATGAATAATGGCCTTGCAATTATTATTATGTGATTCAATACATGAACAATACGCGCTTTATCACTGCTGTATTATGAATTTATTTCAACTCCTCACCCCCCCGCTTGTTTAAGCTTTATTTAACATTATTTATTGGCAGTCAAATGTGTAGCTGTCATTAACGATACACGATTTATCAAATTTATTCACTCGTAAAATTTTATGAATTATTATGATTATTTCGAAAATTTCAACATCCATGAGTTGGCTCAAAATGTCAGCGTGGCTCGTTTTTTTTTTTAGCTCTTCCGAGAATTTCAAAATTTCAAAACCCAGGAATTTACCGATTTGCCCACTTTGTTCATTTTGTATATTATTTTCAAACATAAATATATTCAGGATCTCGAACAAATCTTGAAAATTTTTATTTACTTTTATAAAGTAATAATATTAATAATACTACGACTCAATAGAACAGCCGCGGCGCACAGTTTGGGTAACTCTGGGTTAGGCTAATAAAATTATAATTTAATTATTAAGACATTTCTCACTTCCTTAATTAACAATATGTATAAGTGATCAAAATAAACTATATGGGTGTATTTATATTATATAGAATGTTAAGAAAGTCAACTGTGAACAATTAATTATCAAATTCAATGTGTATTTTTTATCACAACAAGTATCTGAGGTAGGTTGATCAAAACGTTGTATTGATTGCTTTATTTTGTTTTTCGTGATCCTTATGCATCATCATCATTATTAAATCGTGATAACCCGGGTTACGTCGTGGATGCCTTTAACAACCATCTGTGTATGTTTATCACATCAGCACTCTAAAAAAAACGACAGCGATCTGTCCAGTGAATCTTCGACCTATCTCTATTGCGTCAGTCTAAAAGTATTTTTTCAATGTTTTTTTTATTCACATTACTGATTTGCCTTGTAAGCTGGGTGCTCAGAATATCAGGAACATATCGGATACTGATATTTTTTGGTTACAAAAAACGATTTGTTTGATTATAATGAAGTACGTTTTGTCATTTGCGTGTGTGTTTTTTATTCATACAGTGGATTAATCGTTGCTGATGATGAAAAATGGCCTTGCTCCAATAGCACAGCTTAAAGCGCAGCAGAGATTTAATGGTCAACCATTCCGCAAATGAAGTACAAAGCTTTCCTGTAATTAATTGATGGGAGGGGGAGGGGGGCTTTAGAAGTCACAGTTTTTATTGCTGTTGGAACAGAACGTAACATATGGCTCTTGTACAACTGACTTTTTATTTTATACATCATGGTTTTTAAAGCAGTGCAGTACCGATATATAAATTTGAGGAATTTCTGAAATTTTATTTTAATAAATTTCATTTTTGCATTAGGATACGGTTGCGTATTTGTCACCATTATTAAGTAAAAATATATTATTTTTGTTACCTCATAATATGGATAATTTAAGCTAATTTAAAAAAATCTTGCTAGTGTTTAGTTTCATATTCACTTCTATATGTTGGAAGTTTTAGTTTTGATTAAATTTATTTTGAATAATTGTGTTTTCAATCACTACGAAAAGCTTAATTATTTTTTTCTAACAAATCTGGCCAAAATAATATCTGTTAAACAAAGAACTCATGCGAATCAATCTTAACTCGTTGGCTGCCACAGACTAATATATCTCGTAATTTTTTTTTCCGGTTTACTTTTTATCTGGCAATGTTGCTGACATCCTAAAATGTTAACTATTTTAACTTAATATAATCTTGAATGACACAAATTATAATATAAATACATGAGCGATTCATAACTATGGCTCGTCAATCCATACCATTATTTTGCAGAGGATCACTGACCTATCATTATCGTATTAATTGTTATTTATATAGTCCTGGTCAAGCACTCTTCATAGTTTTCTTCGTTTTTTTTTGAAGGTCTGTTGTGGTTTTAAGTTGGGTACTAAGCCTGTGATGTTACCTCAATTTCCAATAGTACCAATAGTACATAAACATCTTCAAAATAAAAAATAAAACATAGTCTTGAAGTTGGCAAGATGACGCAGGAGCTTTAAACTTAATAGTTATACATTTTTGAGTCTTATATTAACCGTTTATTCTATTCGGAGAGCAAAATGTTACCGTATTAAAGTTTAACTAAAAGTACAGGCTTAAATTTATTTAGAAATCAAGAAGTGTTCGAAAGGTAATGTGTAAAATACAGCAGAACGAGAGTTTTGTTATTCTGGACACAGTCAGCGGACCCAATGGATATTGGACAGTGCCGCCGCAATAAATTCGCCCTTAAAAGAAATAGTGTCACTGCACCAGTGATTAAAATCGATGTCAAGGCGAGTTTAGTCGTAGGTTGTTGTACAGGAAAACCCACTAGGCCCAGTCACTGGTGTGCCATTTACAAGTATATTATAATACATTCGTTAAGACTATTCCAACAATTTTTGTGCACCTCAAATCAAATGTGATATTTTCACAGTGTTAAATCACTTTGTTTAACATTTTTTAGTTATATTAATAATCTCTAACGACATTAATATTTAAGATGGCCACAATCGATAACCGTCTAATAATTTGTAACATTTAAATAGATTAAAGAATGATAAAAAAATACATGACAGCTTACATTACATTGATAATTAATATGGCTCACGTCATGCAATTGGCTATTCGTTTTTGTAAAGATCTAACTGATAAAAACGTTTATTGCACAACGCAATTTACAACCCTGCACGTCAGTATTCATCAAACATGAAATAACAAATATCTGAATGACATTTTGCAGCCAATTATCAAGAACTGTTTAGATATCGAGTATTTTCTAAACATTGTTCTTTTTATAGTTGACAACAAGTCTTATTCAATTTTTAATCATAGTAAAAATCAAATTTATTATTGCTTTACGTATTTTTTAGAAAAGTGTCCGTTTTATTTATATTTATTATGTTCGCTAGCAAAATTAAACTTATGGACTACGATTGGAGTTCTTCTCAGCTGAAGTTTTTCTACAGGAATTTCTTATTGCTCAGTTTCTCAAGCTCTTTTTTTCAAAAATAGTAAAGAAATAGTGGTAATTAACTTTAATCTCTATCATTCACCTCCGTTATTGGGATCGGAAAGTTGGGAGGGAGTTTCAGCCATCACGCAAAGCCACGTTGTCTAAAATAAATCTATAATTTGATTTGAAGAATCAATTTGTGAATCTGTCTTTACTGGGAGTCGAGTTTGTTTCAACCATAATTTATTCAATCACCGTTACTAATTAACGCGCCACTTAAACATATATTATTTTTAACGGCCTAAAATGACTAAGCAGAAAGTATTACTTAAAACAGGAGTTGGCTGATTTTTGACGACTCCAATTCCACCCAAAACAACATAAATGCACGACTCCGACTTCACGCCCATGCTGTAAATAACACATACAGATTCATTGTTAAAATGACCTAATAATGACATGCTTATTGGAAATGGCGTTTTTGTTCAAATACTTTTATTAAAACGAAAAATGTATATTTTGCAAATTATTTTTCAGATCATCTGTTAGCATTGGAAACGTTTATATTGAAACAGCGGACATTCCACGAAATTAGCATTATTTACAGGCGCCAATATCTTTTTTTATTGACCGCTTAACTACAGCAATTACTGTGATATTTTTTTTCAATTAAAAACATAAATCGATTTAAAGAGTGGTATATTTAAATTGTCATCAATTGTTTTCACATAGGGTGGTAAATACAAATTGTGTACACACACAAATGATATGTTTAACGGAGAAGAGTTTTGTCCGCAGAACTAAACAAATTTAATCACTTATAATATAAACTTTATATTATAAAGTTATACAAATATTTCAATCAAAACTGATTTTGTCAGTGTCCGCTAAGAATGCGCAGCATATGAATTTCACAACAACTCAACACTGTTTATGAATACAATTTATTAAACTTATAAAAAAGTCGCTGTTAGAAAGAATCTTTTCTGGGATTCGAGTGCAAGACCCACTGAGTGCTTAAAGTCGAACAACGTTATCTACGAAAAAGCGTTTTTTTTTTGTTCATACTGTTATTTTTCTCTTTATCTTTCTCGGCTTCATGTCAATAGACTAGTGTCTTCTTAAATCACCTTTACTTAATATTTTAGAAAAACATACGTTAAAATTTTAATGTCACTATAAGCAATATAGATGTACAATACACAATAAAATATGAACATTACGTTTCAAATAAACATCTGCTCTATAAAGATACAAAATAATAAAAAGCGTTTTTATTGATTCTCTCGTGAAGCTACACTTTTGTAGACAGTGTTGTTTGACTTAAAGCCCTCGATTTAAGAGTCAATATTTTTATACTGTACATATATGTTTTTCAAAATATAGTTTACCATTAAAATTGTTGTTACAAATAATCTCAAAAACAATATAAAATAAAATAACTTAGATTATTCCACGTATTGTGTTACAAACTGTGACACGTGTTTCGCCTTTTTCAGAGGCATTCTCAGACAACTACTTTCGCAAATGCTTGCTTTCGTACTTAATTAAGCAAGCATTTGCAAAAGTAGTGAAAGTAGTACGTGGAACAATCAAAGTTATTTTATTTTATATTAAAATGAACTTCCACAAAGTTACCGCCGAATCTATCGAAAATCTCAAAAACATTTGTCGAATTTGCGGAAAGACAGATTAAGCATCAATTTTCCTGTCTGCCAAATTACGATCTGCTATTTTGAAATGTTAAAACAAGGCAACAATAAGTATTTAAAAACATATTTAAAATCCACCAACTAGCAGAAAAAATTAAATGGCCGTTAAATAAATTATAAGTAGCCAAAATATTTATTTCAAGAAACAGTCGCAAATGTTTTTAATTCAAAATTCGATATTTTACATCCTGTCTAAGAATATTCGGCGCGCATGATGGCAGCCAACTATGAACTAACTAACTGCTATTTGCTAAACTATTTATTGATACGTGTTTGCCATGCCAATACAAGTGATCCAAAATATATCTATGATTTCGAAAAGATATCGTTGATCTCCCCAGGTGTTCAGCTAATGTAATATGAAAGAATCAAATTGTTTGTTATGTTTCTCTGCGTGTCGGATAGAACTTGACAGCTCAATTATTATTTTGAAAATAGAACATTGTAAACAAAACTAGATAGATATTCGTGTAGACGTCTTTTGTTTTGTTATGAATCTTGAAAAACGAAACATTGTTTATGTACCCTAACAGACGATCTCATAATATGAATTACATAGTACATGTATTCATTATTAATTTTAATTTCTAGAAAAATATTCATTTGCGTTATTCTATGATACGTTCCAAAATAAAAAAAAAAATTATATATATTTTCATTAAGGTATTTATTACTTAAAGCAAGATATTTATAGCTTATTTAACGTTATGAGGCCATGACATAGTTAACCATGCATGAAACTAGCCACACAAGATTTCAACTAATAGTCACCAAGAAAACGAATTCTGCATTATCAACTATCAGAAAGCGATTGATATAATAATTTTATGTATTATATATGGCACAGTGATTTCTTTAATATGTAGTCATCTTGATATTGTGGCAACTTTTCTTATATTATTTTTGTAAAATACAAAACAACATTGTAAAAATTCAAGCTCTTCGGCTATAGACTAGTACAGGGGTGGGGAAACTTTTATTCTCTAAAGACCGTATTAATTTTTCTGATTCGACAAAAGGCTGCATTAAACATTGACTAGGGAATCTTTGGCCAGAAAAAAATTCATGCCAATTTGTAAAGCCCAGTCTTCCAAGTATTTTAACATCGAAAATCCAAATAACTTACGGATTTGCCCAAATTACAGGAATTTTCAAATCCAAAATTTCAGGAATTTACGAATTTACAAAAATTTGCAGATTTACAGAATTGGCCAGAAGGCCACACCAGAGTAACCAAAAGGTCACAGGTTCCCCACGCCTGGACTAGTATGTCATTCACCCAATGTAACGAAAGTAGTTAAAGTTAATTTTACATTTTGAGTTATTTATCTAAAAAATGACCCATTTAAATAAAAATCTTTTCGGAACCCCTCAGAAAATCTTTTTTAAAATGTTGCTTTTTACTGGTGCAAGTCATAGCCGTATTATATTAGCCATTGAAATGTATGTATTACTATACGACTTAAAAGGGATTTTTTTGATCCATAACCGCTTCTTATTCGGAATATATGCCCACCGCACGGTTCCTCCAAGACTCTCTATCTCCCGATAGGTTGATTGTTTTCTCTCGGGTCATCCCAACGTCCCGTAGCTCCACCGAATACATCCTATTAGTGATCATCAGGAATTGTTAGAAAAGGCGTGGTTCAGACTCTTTTGGGGCATCCGCAGTGTCCAAATCAGGTCCATCGTCGTTTTTTTTTTTAAATTTTGACGTAATAAATGGTATGGTTAATCCGCCCTGCTAAATGCTGATTTACGGATGCGAGTCATTGCGCTCTGTGAAAACACAGAGTAATCGTATACTGTGCTTTGAAAACAGATGCCAAAGGTTCTAGGAATGCGGTGGTCTGACTTTTATGTGGAATTTACCACACTAACTTTGCACTAAAACGTAATTAAAAACACAATCTATTTTGGTGAAATGGATATCCATGATTTTTGAAAGCTTTGCTGCAAGTAAATTGTTGACTTTTAACTATTAAAATAAAATCAGTATTTGTTTTCTTTTGTGATAGAAAATACATTTTGTTTAATTGATATTTTTCCCGCACACGAATTGACAGTTTATCTTGGGTTACAAAGACGAATAAGTTTTTTTGGCACTGTGACAAAGAATAAAAGTTTCCTCGTAAAATAATAACGTTTACTTTTAACGTTAGCGAGAAAATAATCTATTAAGACTAAGGTCATCCACTGTTTTTTATTGTTATTTTTACCGAATAGATAGTGGAAGATAACCGATAGCCTCAAATAAGATTTCAAAGCACATTCTTCAATGATTTTCTTGCAAGGGATATTATAAAACAATGTTTAAATGAATAACTACTACACAATATTATAAGAAACAGTTTTCTTCAGCTTATACATTATTTTCATATCAGCCATGTTACTTGTTGAAATTTATTATCTAACTGGCATGTGTCAAGACATTCACTTTTTTTTTTCATATAATATTAAATTATATTAACTATTAGTTATTTTTTTCCGTGCCACAACTTCAAAAGCAATTAATTGTCTTACTTTTCACTGTAATTACGACTGTTTATTGTTAACGATTAATGAAGAGAAACTTTTTAATTCTTTATATTTCTTATTCATGTCTGTTCGGAATGTGGAGCATATGGCTTTCAAATAGAGGTGTCTTAATAGAAGTCTTATCCACAAGAACTCTTTGTTACTCAGTGATTAACCTTTCTGTTTTTATAAAAGAGTAGTAACCGTTGATGATAAGGATAAGGCTAGAGCAGTACAAGTAGCTAATCGCTCTCTCGCTACGCAAGTTATTTAAGGATTGGAAGGGTGTGAGGGAATATTTTAGATATTCTTGATTCCTCCGGACGTGACTTCAGAATCAGTATCCAATAAGCTGGATGAATAAATTACCAAGCCAGACTGTGAACGGTCTTCCACTCACAGAAAAACTGCAGAATTTGTTTCCGAAACTCTTTTCGTGTCTCAATAGCGGTCAATATTGATACATACTGTTTGACAAAAATCGATAGAGTGCCATAAAAAAAAGATAAAAGCGACCGTGACATATTTTTTCCCTCGCAAAGCTTATCAAACAAATTTTACGAGAGCGTTATTATTTTTGCGGCGGGTCTTTCCCGCTAAGTCTTCGAGAGCCACAAAAACCTCTCTTGAGTAGGTTCGTTCTTGCCAGATATAGAAAAACAAGTGTACGTTGCCAGTGTCAATAAATCAGTACAAAGTGAATCGATTTCCGACGAAGGGGAAATTCTTTCTAACTGTTTCTACGCTTAAATAAGGGCACAGTTTAGATTTGTTAATAATAGATTTTTTATTTAAAAATCGTTGTGTTTGTGGCGTAATGGTCAGCGTTGTAGTTTTCTAAACGGACCTCACATCCTTAATTCTCAGTACAATCACCATTTTTAAAACGATTTCTGTTGAAAACCTTGATTGTTTGTCTGAAAATTCTCTTTTCATAATTCTAATCCTTTATTTAACTAATAGATTTATTGATTTTGAATCATTCAAATTATGTACATTCATACAAGTTTTGTCACTAACGACCTGGGTTACGGCATTTTCAGGCGTTCAAGTACACGGATGAACTTGAACTAACGCTCAGTAAATAAATGTATCGTGTTTATATAATAAATAAATGTATCACTTTTAGGGTGTTCACTGTCAATACTTGGTGGAAAGGCATTATATTAGAAAAAACACAATATTCCTTTGTACTTCATTCCACTTTATTTAATATGTCAGGACCGGTTTCGCTCATTACGAGCATCGTCAACTGAGACGTCATCAGTTGACGATGCTCGTAATAAGCGAAACCGGTCCTAACATATTAAATAAAGTGGAATGAAGTACAAAGGATTATTGTGTTTTTTCTAAAATAAATGTATCACTAAGTATAAAGCTGGTAAAATGGATTAATCCATGGGAATGCCTACAGATTTTAATGGTGAGTAATCTCAAGAATTATATTTATTTTTATTTGCTGGAAGATTTATTATTATATTTATTTTGTTTTCTGATCTTAAAAAATAGTTTTATCTTAGCTCTATCCTTTTACCCCTATTGGAATTGAGGAAGCAGTTATTGTTGAAAAACTTCTGTTGAAATACCTTCATTTAAGAGAACATATGCTTCAATTTGGACATGGGAACGGACATGGATTTAGCAAAAAAATATGACCTCTCTGATTTATTTCTTTAAATTCACACAATTGAAGCAAATATAAAAAGTCCCGATGAACATCCATTAGTATTTTTTTGTTTCAATATCACTCGGTAAAAATTACTGATTATATTATGGCTTGAAATACGTATATATTTAATACATCGAAGCTCTAAAGTAAAACTTAAAAACTTAACTTTTTTTGAGATACCTCGATAAGGGGGTCATATGGCTTAAATTAAGAGCAGACATGAATTTAAAAAAGGGTAGCAAACAATTTATCGCCAGAATTTGCCACCGATTATGAAACCCATGTTCTAGGCGTTTAAAAAGATTTATATTCTATAATTATAAGTTTAATATTCTTAGAAAATGACGTTTTCAATATGATTGGAAGCTTTTTTACAAGATTCTTGCATCTTTGCGAGTAATTATTCGTATAATATTTTCATGCAGCACACGCAGTTTAACTCCTCTCTTACAAACATTTTTAATTTTCTAATAAAATAAAGAAATAAGAATATTGATTGTTTTTCGAAACAATTAAGCCATAGTTAATAAATTTAATGTTATGTAATTATTAATAAATATCAGTTTAATTTATCCTAATTTAATACTTTCGATGGATTCGGCGGTAACTTTGTGGAAGTTCATTTTAATATAAAATAAAAATAACTTTGATTATTCCACGTATTGTGTATCAAAATGTGACACGTGTTTCGCCTCTTTCAGAGGCATCCTCAGACAACTACTTTCGCAAATGTTTGCTTAAGTACGAATGATTTTAATTTTACTATTCTGATATATTATAATAAAGATCAAAATAAAATGGGAGGGGATGATAGAAAAAGAAACAAACGATAATGGTAATACAAATGACATTTACATTAAGAAATGATTATCTAATGAGTTGGATCAATTATATCCTAATTTACGCTGAAAAACCCCAGATTGCTTATCGTTCTTCGAAACACTAGTCATATTTAATAAGTTTAATATTATAATTGAAACTTGAATTACGATGTTAGCTATCAACTAATAGATATTAAAACTTTAGAACTAAATACGTTGCTATTGTTAGCCTATTAATATGAAATAAGAATATTAACGTTGAACACCTCAATTTTTTCACACGTATGTTATTAGAATATTTATAGTCAGTCCTCGTAATATGAAGAATGAATAAATGAATTGTTGGTATTTAATATATAAAAAGTGCGGATATGAGAAAGCAATTTACCAGAGATTTTATGGCTTAACCTTTTTTTCCTCCTCTTACCAACTGAAAAATTAATGTGATCATGCTGTTGACAGTCAAAAGCCCAAAGCTATAGACCACTGTAAATAAAACATATTGCGAGATTTAATAGTGATGAAGTTAAAGTAAAGAAGACGCGAGTCAAATAGTTTATATAAATTTTATTTTCTTCAGCGAATATAAACTCTTTCGCTTGACAGAAGCTTTGACTTTTACAACTTTTCTGTTTTTCTAAAACGGTTTTGTGCTTTTAAGCTCCCTCGTCTAATTAGTTTTTTTCCTCCACTCTGCGCGAGCACACAACGATTAGCTGAAAATAAATGAAAAGTTTAATTTTGTTAGTTCACGAACAAAATAAAAACCGTATTTCTTAACGTCAAAAATACGGGAAAGTATTATTTTTAATTTAATTGAATTCAACCTTAACTAATCATTCTAATAATATTTCAATTAAAATTTCTAATCATCAAACGTTGTTTTGATGTTTGTAAAGTTATCAATAATAAATTTATAATTACTTATTATTTAAACCGTTATTAATATAAAACATATAATAAAATTGTCATTAATTATTATAATATTCCAAGCTAATACTACACATTTAAATATGAGTATTATTGAGTAATCTTTCATATATTATCCTGAAATAAATTTAAAAAATCAACGTTTAATGTTTTACCGTCAATTATCAGTGATAAGGGATTGTTATTTTAGATGAATTTGGAAGTAACATTGTAAATGTTTATTACGTCCTTTTTACTAAGTCCAGTAAAAAGTGAAAACACTCATCTTTCATTATGTAATTAGTCAGTAAAGAATTAAAATCAATTTTTAGATTAGTCGTTAAAAACCTTTCGATAGTTTCTTTAAATATGCTTCTTAAATAAGCGAAACACGTGTCACAATTTGTCACGCAACTTTTAGATTTAAAATGTTATCGAATTTATATTTGAAATGCATATCAAAAAATTAAAAAACTTTTTGCAATAATTATTTACTGTATTAAAATATCATTTTCGCTCATCGCGAGCATTATCAGCTAATATCAAACAATATTGTTATTTATTTGCTTCGAATAATTGATATTTTCATTCAGCGATTTACACTTTAGTATTATATTATATTTACTTGAAATCTATTTAAATATTTAATATGGCATTACAGTGCGTTTTCTGTTTATTACTTAAGCTTTTTATGTAAATACAAAATATGCATACTATTCTCATGTGTAAGCATAAACAGTAAAGGACTGGATACAAACAGTAAATTCTTATATTCAATATCAACATTTGGGCTGTCGCCGTGCCAATAATTAAAGTTCGTGAGATACTCTTCAAAATAATATTATTATTTGGCAAAAATTCAGAATTGCGAGCAATTTCACGGAAAATGTGTAATCTTTTAATGCTTATTAATATCTTCAATGCGGTCAATGTTAAGCATGGCACGAATTGTTAAGTATTTTTTGCTTTGTTTAGTTTTTAGCCATAAACGCGTGGCCAAAAAATGACCTCCTTAAGAAAAGGTCAGAGCACCGATATAACTAACGTGCAATAGGAAGCTTATTTTATTCATTCATTTTCTTATTGCCTTATCTAGTTAACTTGACATTTTCCATTACTATTAAGATATCGGTTTTGAGTTTTGTTTCTTCGGTCTGCTTGAGTCACTTTTTTTAAAATAACTTTCAATACACATTGATATCAGCTTATGACAAATTAAAATGACATTTTCTACCAAGTCAACTTTGTTTGAACGAAATAGCGTTGTGATAAAAGCACAGAAATTGGTAAAGTTTTAAGGTGTACCTTAGAAAAATAATAATTCTCAATCAATAGAATTATGACTTTCCAAGAAAAAGGTACAGATTTTTATATACTACTAGCCGTTTACCGGCAAGCGTTACAATTCCACTCAAAGAAAGAAAGTGTTTTAATTGTGTTTATTGAAGTGCATGTTTTCTTTTTCTGTCTGTTTGACGTTTCCTGCCGATTTTCTGTGGTACAACACACGCGTCACCTACTGTACGTTAATTTTACCATAACCTTCGCGCAAGTGCAAGCATACGTTGTCAAAATAAACTGTATGGAACACATACAAACATTGATTTTTATATATAAAACTTACTGTTAGTTAATTTTACTATGCCTATAACCTTTTCGGAAGTGCATGCAAAAAATTTGATTGCAATCAAATGAGCGGTGTAGCAATGCATAAAGTACGAACAAACAAATATTCATTTTTATTTATTAGATATATATTTATCCTTAAAACACTAATTGAAAAACCTTTAACATGGTGAAAAATATCCATTATTCAAACCTATTCTTCCCTATTTGAAAATGGAAGAAAATTTAAACAAAGCTGAGTCCAAACGGTAATGAAATATTTTACGGAATCAACGTTTATTTTTTTAATACAAAAAACACTATTGATATTTTATCAATCTAAACCTGCGATACCTAAAGTATTTTGCATGTGCTTCAGCATATCAATAAAATGTAAATATTCCACATACTAAACATAATATAATGACATAACATAAATGTTAGTACACAAAAATACAAATGTATTCAAAATACTCATTCGTTTAAGTAAATTTATGCAAACAATACCTGATCATCTGGTGACGATGATTGTTTAAGCCTCACAAAAAAAACATTGGCCGCAGGTTGAGTATAGCTGATATAAAGCACAACAATTGTTCGATTTATTATATTCTTGCCATAATTAAATAAAAAAATATTCAGTCGACCATACTTACTGATTGAGTGAAACTGGTCCGGATAATTCATTTTAAAAAATAATATTACTTTACACAAAGCAATACATATCAACTGTAGAATGGAAAAAGGACGTAGCCCACAGTTTTTTCAAAACAGCTTTTTTTAAATAGTCAAAATGTATACAGCACGATACACGTTTTATCAAAAGGATGTAAGCTAAAAATGATAAATTAGTATCTAAATTTAGCTTTTAAGCTTGAAAAAAAAGGGTCTGTGAAAATTGCAACCAGGAAAAAATGAATAAAATTAAAATTAGTTTTAGTCAATTCAATACCATTTTATAAGGATTAAATATTTCATAATTTGTCTTTGGCCCAAAATGATTAAAAAACTTTTTTGTCCCTCCTGTATTTTTTTTTATGTGTGGATTACGTTATTTTTCCTTTCCACAGTCGATATGCATAATATTGTAAATAAAATGCCATTCAATACTTTTTTTCAAATTAAAATACTATCAATATTATAAACATATAATATGTTAAGATTAAATCTACCACTTTTAATATGATTGTATAAATATTATACAGCAATATTTGTGGTATAAGAGAATTGTAATATTCGAGCACTTCCATCTGAATTCGGCAAGGGCTCTTGGTGACGTCACATCGGGTCAGTGTCGACGGAGAGTCCTCGCTCATTCGACGCTACGCGACACGCCGTCGCGACGTCCAAATTCGCGCGAAAAAATGAGTCGTGTTCTGTGCACGCGCCAATTTTTTACGCACGTTTTTTTTCTTCACTCATCGTCAGTTCACTTCGTCACTGTATACGGATACGTGGTATAGATTAGCGAATCACTTATGACGTGAAAAAAGTGTTTACATTATTTTTTGTCCTTTCTGTTTATCATTTATAAACGTGATACATTTTAATTATGTTTTGCTGTGTGAACAAAATATTAAAACAGTGTATTTCTGTGAATGTTAAATAATTAGTTCGTGGTATTAATACAAATAAAAACACCATCTGAAACTGTGCTATAATTAAAGGTACTTTATTCATATAATTGCACCTACATTATCTAAATGTTTTAATTTAATCTGAAGTAAGAAGCATTCTGTAGAAGTTATTGTTAATATTTACACAGCTACCACTGAACTGTTTGATTTTTTTGTTGATAAAAATCAATCAAGCACGCATTTTTTGCACAACTGTTTTTGAATTAAAAAAAATGACATTACAGCTTATGCCAATACGCCAAGTATTTTAAAGTTAAAAGATCATACGAAAAAAACTTGATGAGATATTTTTTGTAAGTCACTCGAGATTAACTCGGGAAGATTTTAAATCACAAATACATTAGAAATAATAAAAGTATTAACAATAAAGAAATATTATTAAATAATATATTGAATAAAACAGGTGGTTCGCCACTGTTAAATTTGTTTTCCAACGGTTTAACTCGTCCTAATTGAACAAACCATTAATTAATTATCATTTGTACCATTATTGTTTGTTTGTTTTTCAATCATCCCCTCCTTGCCTCCCATTTTTATTATAATATATCAGAATAGTAAAATTAAAATCATTCGTACTTAAGTAAGCATTTGCAAAAGTAGTTGTCTGAGGATGCCTCTGAAAGAGGCGAAATATGTGTCACAGTTTGTAACGCAATACGTGGAATAATCTAATAATCGAATGAACTTCTACAAAGTTACCACCGAATCCATCCATACTTGTTAAGTCTCTAATTTAACATTGATCTTACTAGGAATCAAACCCAGACCTGCCTGATCGGTAGAGCAAGCTCTAAGCGTTTTTTTGTAGCTTAGTTTTACATTTTTGATCAAATTTTGCTTGAAATTTCTTTAGCTTTAACTATATTATACTTAAAGTAATCTAGTAAAATTAAATTTACATTTCACTAAAACAAAACACATAACAAACTTAAAGTCATAAGTTGTTTACAGAGTTGCAATCTTTTAAGTATGTTCTGAAATGTTGAATTGTTACGACACAAAATGCTTGTAGATAAGGTTGCCAGGAAGATTAAAAGTAAGCAAAAGTGATGTTAAACCAAAAGATTATAATTTATCAAAGTAACTGAAAGCAGTCATCAGCGATGGATAATAATTGATGATTTAATTCATTCTTTTATTAAGTATTAAATGCTTGTTTCTAGTAAGGTCCACATATTTCCGATCTAAAGGTATTTAAAAGGTTATGAAATGAGTGAATCATTATTTTTTTATATAATATCTCTATTTTGATACATTTTCAAAAGTATAATAAAATTTTCTACACCGCTAAAAATATTGTTTGACCACAAGTGTAGACAAGCACTTTTAAACATTAGAATTTACCATTATTATTTATCATATCTTTTGCCGACTTGGTTCATATGGACTCGTAATGAAGCTTTCCTTAGATAAATTGTTTTACGAGAACTTATTATTGCTTAGTTGCTAAACCTATATTTTTATTAAATATCTACAGATCATATGGTACAGCGGCTGTTGGTTTGTAAACCACTATTCCTGTCCTAAACTTCCTTCCTTACTATCCCTACTAATCTATTTGAAATAGAGAGGTTGGGCGACTGAGTAACAAACAATTCTCATAAAAAACTTCTGTTGAGATACCTTCATTAGGAGGCCATATGCTCCACATTGGTAGCGGACATGGATAAAAATATAAAGCATTGGTAGTGTTAATTAGTGATTAGATATTCGTTTTACAATTTATTTATTATAAAACTATTCAACTGTAAAGATGTGCATGTAATGAGTAAACTATATTTCAGTTATGTTCAATGCAAAATGTCTTTGAAAAAAAAAGTCTTTTTATTACATTAAATACTGTAATAGCATTTATTCAACGTCTTCCATAATAGGCATTATTCATAGACTCCTTACAGAACATGACTCATTGATTATTCCAGACACTGTTCGCTCTACTAAATTTATTCTACGTGAAACAGCTGATACTCTATACCTCCGCACGTCTCAAATATATTGTATTTCTTCTGGAATGTAACTTTAAAGTTTTTTTTAAAAAAATCAGGGTCGTAGTGAAAATGTATTTCTCAAAATATTAAATTATATTATGTACCGGTAAAACTATTAATGATATTAAAAACAGGTTTAGTTTTTGTTTGTAAGTCAGCAATCTAATAACTTCCTTAATTAATTGACTGAAAGTACCCAAACTGAATGTGTAAATTAAATTTAAAAAAAAGCATCATGGTATATTTTTATAGTAATGTTTTCTTCATTTTTCATTTTGTCATATCATCAAAGACAGTCAAAAAAATAAAATAAATTACATTAAAATCAATATAATTTATTATCTACAATTAACATGTATGTTAAGTTATTACTTTATTATTATTATTTTACTATCTTTAATTATATTAAAATATACTGATTGACTCTCACCACAGTAAACTCATAGTTATCCGTATGCGGAAGCTAGTACATATTTGTTTTAAAATTACAATGTGGTATCAAAACACTAAGCATTTAAAATTTAAATACGTGAAAATATCTAATAATCGCAAGAAAGTACTATTTTGAAAAGAGGAAACTACATCAAATCATTCTAAAGAATGGTACAAAAGCTATTGGTAGTAAAATCATAAAGGAAATTTATATCAAATGTACAAAGATTTGTTTTTGGATTAAAATGACCCTAAGACAAGTGAAATATATGAAAAATATGCGATAATCGAAAACTTACAAAGCTTTGAAAATGTTGATACAAAAATCACTAAAAAGTGGTCGTTACTGTCTGTGTGATTAGTTGTTTCGACGTACATATAGTACATAAGTAATTTGAGTATTTATAATCTTAGTCAACTAGGAAAGAATGAATATAATGATGCAAGAAGAGGATAAACTGTCAATAGCATTATTTTCAACGTGACACTTATTTCTGTTGACACTTCATTGGAATACGTTGACTCAAATATTACGATCTGGTAGCTTTGGGAAAACATTTACTAGCTTTCAATAAAACTCAAACTTCTGTTAGTTGAACTGTATTATATTCTCTGTAAACAAATTGCAGATATTATTAATAGATGTTAAGGTAATCGTTAAGCATGCCAAAATTAATACCCAGCTTTACAAATGTATTGTAATATCATACCATGAAATAAATGTTCATTGCTTAGATTATAATTAATAAATCGAAAGTTTACTGTATTTATAAAACTAAAATATAGCGTGTTTTTCTTATTTCACGGTCGTATGAGATTTAATAATAAACAAGGAAAATGTCTGTAAATTATGAATATTATTGAAACCGTTTAGTAAAATACTGCTCAAAGACCAATTGTAGGCTCTAAAAATGTTTAATTGATCCATAAACAAAGTTTAATGGATTTCGGAAACATTGTATTGAAACACAAATATTTCTGTGGTAAATCGACCAAACAAAAATGCAAGGTGCTCATAAGTTACTTTTTAATTTGTCAGATATTATTTTTTATTTTATTAGACACTGTTATCAGTTTATTTTATTTTATTCTACTGCTTTTTTTCTAAACATGCGTTATGAAATGCTATGATTCTTAAAAAAACATTCACACTAAGTAAATGGCATATTTTATTCTTATTATAGAAGTCTTAAAATACTTGGAATATGTGTATTTAAAAACTCTCGCATTAAGGTGAATATTAGTAGAAACAATGCAATAAAAGAACAACGCGTCGTGTTAAATATTATTATCTAAATATCGCTATTAAAACTACTCAGCCAAAATAACTGTCCTCATATTCAACTTTTATCGCTGACATTTCATTCGTTTACCTATTTTTGTCACTAACGATCCGTTGATTGAATTGGCATTTACTTGGGAGGACTCCGTTGTAATACGGTAAAAAAAGTACCAAATTATTTAGTTCTACAGTTTTTATATTTATTAGTTGATAGCTATTTCGCCATCGTCAGTAATTCAGATAGTTCAATCAACTAATAAATATACTATTTTTTTTATCTATTTCCACTCCTAATGTGGAGCATATTGCCTCCTAATGTAGGTATGTCAACTAAAGTTTTTTTCTACGAGAACTGTTACTCAGTCGCTCAACCACATTTTTTTCAAATTGAGTATTAGGGAAAGAAGGATAAGACTAGAACAGGACTAGTGATTGACTAATCGCTATCGCTACACCTAGTTATTAAAGGAGCAGAAAGATGGGAGGAGAGGAAATAATGTGGATTTTACATCACAAACACCCAGTCTTCGATCGCAACTTTGAATTGAATAAATCTCAAATGCACTGTGATCTGACCGGGAATCGAACCCAGACCTGCGTGATCGGCAGAGCAAGCTCTTACCAAATGGGCCACAGCAGGCGACTATTTTTACCCTATTATTTTTCTACATTTTTTTCAATTTCGGTTGAAAGCTATTTCGGCGTATGCTTTCATCAGAACTATTTATTAGTAATTCTGATGAAGGCATACGCCGAAATAGCTATCCAGTAAAATTGAAAATTTGTGTAGGACTAAATACTTTGCTATTTTTTACCATATTACTAACGATCCATGTTTTATCTATTGACATTTGTTTATGCGTAAGTTGACAAGTAAACTCAAACCGACGGCTCTTTTGATATGGTTGAAAAGTTAATTTCAAAAACAAATATGAAACGATTTTTCAGTGAGTCGGTATTTTTGAATTAATCGTAAAAGATAAATGCCTCCTACTCGTTCACATCAAAGCATTTGAAACACGAGAACTGTGGCAAGTCATGTGTTTTTGATTCAATTTAATAAACGTTTGGCATTTACGATGTCCAAAATGAAAAAAAATCAAAGGATTTGAAGAATACTACATTGATATTAGTATTTGAAACTGTCAGAACTTTGGTTCTATTTCCAGGTCAAAATAGCATGGTATCAACCGCAAGAAAAAGCTTCTTCAATTATTTTAATGTCTAAAAACTTTTAAAAACTCCAGATGAAAAGAAATTTCAGACAAAAAAAGCAAGCCATATCAACAACATATTTTTAAAAAAAAATGGTGATGAAAAAAAAGTCACGACGCCTTTTCATGTGTTGATATTTTACATTTCAACACTCCTAGTACTGTAGCCGAATGAGACTGTACCAGTTTGTGAATTAAATTAGTAAAGCATTATAGATTTTTTTTATTTAGATAAATTTATATGAAATAAAAACTTTTCTATACTCAATTCAAGCTTCATTTGAAATATCTTTCTTATAAATATATTTTTTGGGCAAGATAAGCTCATCTGCTAATAATTTAAGCATCGATAGAAAAATCTTTTGAAGTCAGCTGGTCACATTTCTCGGACGTTATTCATATTTAACTGCAAGTCCCTAGATGACACTTTTATATTTTTATATCAACAAGATGTTTTCAAAAGTATTGGTAGCTGTAATGTTTTCATACTTTCCCACTAGCTCTTTCTAACACATCTTTAAAATAGGATGAAAAAAAGAGCGATCATCGAATAACAAAAAATAACCCGCAGTCTTTTGGCTACTCTGGTGCGGCCTTTTGATTTGATCTGTCAATTCTGTTATTTTTTGTTAATTCGTTAAGCTCCCGCGCTGTTCATTTGGGCAAATCCGTAAATTCTTGTGATTTTGGATATCAAAATTATTGGAAGACTTAAAATACAAAAAGGTCCCACACTGGTAGTTTTGAAAAAATCGCAAATTTCTAGGCTTTACAAATTAGTATGAAATTGTTTAAAAAATCCCATGATTTCAAAATCGCGCGGTCAAAGATTCCCTAGTGCGTCAATTATTTCTTTACTGCGACCTTATGTTGAATCAAATAAATGAATGTGGCTTTTAGAATATAAAAGGTTCCTCACACTGACTAATCCTATTTTTACACCCACACCATAGCTGAATAAAAGTAAACTGATTAAATACTAGTTCTGTTGAAATTCTCTAGTAGAAGTTCAAATGCTGTCATTAATAATAAAAAAACTCGGATAAAATCTTTAATAAAGATGTTTTATATCCCAAAAGAAATGTTTTTTTTTCTTTAATCATTGAATCCTTTCTAGTTGAGACTCAGAGTATTAGTGAGAGAAATGAGCTTTGAAAGTATCGCTTGTGCGTGGGTCCGATTGAAAGCTGAAAGCTCTTTCCGTGGCTTTTGTTTAATCTGCGATACTCACTAGACATGTAATTTATCTCGCCTTTTGAATATGTACGCTGTGATTTAGTGGAGTGCAGCGATTTGAAAGATTGCGGCAGTTCATATTGCCACGAACCGTGAATATTTCGCCCCGTGGTAAATAAATAATACACGCAATACAGCCTATTCTACTTTGTGGCAATTTGTTTGAAAGTTATCCATTTTTTTTAGCCAAAGTTCTGTGATCCGTAGAGATTTCACCTTTTGATTTTTTTATTTTTTTAGTGAATAAATTATCTCAAATTGTTATGCTCTAATTTTATTTCCGGTTTATTTTACTGCTAAATTTAAATGAAATATTTCAACTTTTTTCTTTAACCGTGAACATCGTTTTCACGACAATTAATATTCTGATTTTATAAATGTAATATCCGTACAGGGATATTACAAAAAAAATAATTAAATTAATTAAATTCGACTGAAGGAGCTTGGTGAAATTTCAATATTAAATTTGAACGGGTCAAATTTTGCATACTCCCACAAGTTTTGTCGCTAACGAGCCGAAAATAATTTTAATCTCGGAATTTCGTTTAATTTTTTGATAAAATAGATAAATCTTTTTGACAGATGGTGTTTTTAAAAAATAGTTGCAAATTAATGCTTAAGATTGACATTTTTCAGGATGGTATAAAAACACAGCAAACATTTATGGAAAATATTGTCTTTTTTTTCGAAATTATAACTTGACGTCTAAAGGCAACCAATCAACTATTTCTTCCTCAATGACAACGGTGTCATATAACAAAGTATAACTTTTTGCAAAGCTGGCTTATAATATATAACTATGTTTTAAATCCAATATGTGTCCGGTTTGATTCTGTATGGTTTCTAATCCATTTGGCGCCGAACGTTTTACTGCAGTCTTCAGAATAATGTATTTCGTTAGTCGTCAGCCAAATTGTTGTGGTAATCCTGAAATTCATTTTACGTGTGACAGATTGTTATTCAGAATTTTGAAAACGTGGGCGGGTCGAGGAAGCAGAGTGCAGTATTTCAAACAGCGTCTTAAGTGCATGCAAATTAGGGAACCGATAAATTTTCATGTATTTCCACTCGTAGTAATAATTAAACGGGATAAATTAGTTGACATAATATTATAAGCTACAAATAACATTTGTATATATTTAAACATTGTCATTACGGCATCCAAATATATATATATTTATGTGTAGTTAAATACAACGTTGTTTTTCTTGTATTCTATAAGTAAAACTATATATATATATATATCGTATGATAAACGTTTAATAGTAATCTATGGTTTTCAATTTTCAACATGAATCAAAAGTGAAAATAAACAGGGCAATGAAACTATAAAAATATAACCTAATAATTTATTTATCTGAATAAAATTAAACAAAAACAAATACTTCATTGGTAAGAGTTAAAATGTGTTTTTAATATTAATCAAGAACAGTTGAATTCAAAGACATTGTTTAAGAGTATTGATTCGAATGTTGACATATACCACGCAAACGAGAGTGAGCTCAGAAGACTACTATTTTTTTATGTAAAACTTGTGAACTGTTAAGTTGACTTTGTCGGAGCTTACTTAGTTCATTGCCAATTTTAAATGTTTAAATTGTTTTTGAATTGTTTAAAATGTTCTGTTATATCTTGTTTTTTACATTGCAAATGTAATAAATTAATAATTTGTAATTATTTTGTTATGTACATGTTAGTATATAAATTTTTAGTTTAATAATCTTTAAAGAAACTAGTTTTGCAAAATAGTATCAAATATTTTTTGTTCTACAGAGTGGTCAAATGTTTTTTAACTAGTAGACTTCTCTGACAATAGTGTGGTAAAACATACCCATCAATACTATGTTTATATTATGGATTTAAATACATTGCTATTTTTAATTTTCGTTGATAATTTTAATGATAACTGAACCCCTGAGATGTGAAGTGGGCCAAGTGGAAAAAATAGTTATATGCGTTATAATATTATACATGTCTTATTTATTGATTGACTTGTATTTACTTGGTAGAACTCCATCATAATAATTTTAGCATTTTGCCAATGACGCTCTGACGATGACAAAAGCCGAAATAGCTATCGGCTAATATATATTAAATCTGTAGAACTAATTACGTTGCTATTTTAAACCTATTCTACATGTCCTAATATATCGTAAAAGTGAAGTGAGCTCAGTAAAAAATAGTGTTATCTCCTAGATAACACTATATCTAGATAAAAATGTACGATTCACCAAAACATTAAGTAAACGCGATATTACTTAAAAGTACAATGGTAAAGTTTTATCTTTTTACTACTTGGCTCATTTCACTTCTCGAGTGCTGGATTGTAGCACATAAAAAATGCACAAAAAATAATACATAAAAATCAACCTCAAAACTGCTAAAAAAACACTTATTATGCATAGCGTTAAATATATACATCATGTTTTGAAATCTCATAATACGTATAAATATTTGAAGATATTTTACGAACACAGCCGCACGTGGTGGTGACATTTATTACAGTTTATTGTCTCGCGCGAGATATTTCAGATTTTTCTCTATTATGATGTTATTCCTCTGAACTACTACGACTTTGTTCTGTGTTAGTATTTATATGATACTCAATATTTTTAGGTAAGATAAAATGGAGGGTTATTATATTATGTCAACGAGGTAGCGTATAAGGATATTATTCCTTATTATATAAGCTTTTTAAATCGTTGTTGATTACTATATTTGTAATACTGATATTTGATTGGCTTAGTATCAAAACGTATAATCTCAATATTTTTTTTTTTTGAGATAAATATGCGAAAAAAATCTAAATACATCACTACATACGATTGTATATCAACAAATAGTTGAGTATTAAAATTTACTTTGAACACTGTTAATTTTGAACCATTGCCCATTATCGGTGTCTAAGCTCGCATTTTTAAATGAATAATATGATATGATTATAAATAACCAATCGGCGATCAGTATTTTTCATGGTGTAATAAACAGTATATTTTGCATCATGGTTCATTATAACACTTGTCTGTTATTGTATTGTTTAAAAAAAATACAAAATGACACCTCTAATCTCGAAACATGGAATGAACAACTCTTACCTGTATCTGCTAAATATCGTAATTTATAAAATTCTTCGTCTTATTTCCCTATATGATATTTTTTAATGTTTTACTCATTTGTCACAGTTATGTACAAGAACAAGTTTCGCTTATCTAGTTAAAGTCTTATGCAGATGCTAACTTTTACGGATGTTTCAGTTTAAATATTTCACTATAAAATTGTTAAAAATGATATATCTAAAATATGACTTTGATTAATCAGTAAATATTATAAGTTTTAATTAATAAGACAATAACGAATGAATGAATCTATGACTGTTATAAACGGTCACAAAAAACAAGCTTTAGTAAACTTTTCAATTATTATTATGTAAAATTATCTCTAAGGTGAAGAAAAAGCTATTTCTAAATCTGCACAGCAATTGCTTATTTGAATAAGCAAATTTTGAATGAATATTTAATGCTGGCGAGAAAAAATATTTTCCAATTTAAAATTGAAAATGTGGCAACTCTAATCATCCGAGACAGATTGTTTTTTCATGTCGACACACTGCCAAACTATTTCTGAATAAAAGTAAAATAACACTTTTACACACATTTTTTTCGGAATTCTGAGTTGGTACTGGTTTTATATATATTTTCGAATTATGCATGTAGAAAAAAAGATTATTCCCTCCTTTGTACACTTAGATTAATTGTTTTTCGTTTTAACATTGAATTTGTCAGCTCACTCATCTTGGTAAATAATTTTCTACAATTGAGAAATGAATATTTATAGAATAGTCTCAAACCATATATTGCATATTTCTATAATGAGCCGTGATTGAATCAGTATAAAATACTACATGGACTTTTACTATATATAATTTTCTGAATTTAATGTAATTTATTCGTCTCTTAATTGATGACACGAAGGTAAAATATATTGTATCTTTCAGACTTAGTAGAATTTTATGTATAATACATGTCGTTTGTATGATTTTTTATATAAAACATCAGAAACTATCTCACTGTACTAGCTTAATTTAATTTGAAAACGATCTTGAAAACACCGCTACGCAAAGCAAGGCTAGAATCTATTTTCGCTTCTTTACATTGAAAATAAAATTGACATATCTATTTTCAAGTTATGCTACGTAAAGAAAAAAAAGACCGTATACGAATGGCGTTAATTAAAAGATTTCAAAATAACTTGGCAACTTTGTGTGTATACAATATTATGCATTTGCGATTATGATTATTCATCTTTTAAATTGCGTTTAAAATTTTTAATATTACAAAATTATTATATTTAAACTATTTCATGATCACTCCCAATTAAGTAAATATGGACAATTGATAGAGTTAATCCCGTCATAAGTTTTTTAATGGCAACTGCTTCTTACTCGGTTGCTTAAACTTTTTTTTTAGGAGTGAGTAGGAATAGAACGGAACGGATTTGTGATTAGTAAATCGCTCGTTGCGCTCCGTTTTTCAGAATCAGATGGATAGGAGACAATTTAAAACATCACAAACATTCATACCTTGAAATAGAAACTTATGAATCGACTAAAAAATCAATTTATAAAACTGTCCGTATTATAATTCGGGTCGGTCAGTACTTCAACATTTAAGGGAACGACGTTTACCACGCTACCACGGATCTTAATTATCAGTTAATTATTTGACACACTGAAATCTTAATGTATTAAATTAAATGAAGAATAATATAGACCATAAAATCAATTGGTTCAGTAAAAAAATCAATATAAAACCTTTCAAAAACTTTCTGTTGCAAAGTATCGATCACTGTTTAAAAAGTAAAGTTCCTTTCGCGAAAAGTTTGTTTTAGTAGATACTCAATAAATTCTCAAGAAAGGTGCACTATATGAAGCAGTTTTCCAAACTTATTTCATCCTATTTCAATAATATTAAAGGTACTAAAATTATGAAGCTAGACCAGGCGTAGGGAACCTGCGGTCTTTTGGCTACTTTGGTGCGGCGTTCTGGCCAATTCTGTAATTCTGTAAATTTTTGTAAATTCGTAAATTCCTGAGATTTTGGATTTAAAAAAAATTCTGGAAGACATAAAAAAAGGTGTCACGCTGCTAATTTGGACAAATCTGCAAATTCCTGGGCTTTAGAAATTGGCATGAAATTGTTTCCTGTCAATGATTTAGTCAATGTTTACTGCGGCCTTATGTCGAATCAGAAAAATGAATGCAGCCTTTAGAGAAGATAAGGTTCCCCATCCCTGAGCTAGAATATTTATTATAATAGATATTTGATCAATAAACGATTGGAACTTTTAATCTCACACATATTTCAATAAGAACAATGTATATTAAAGTTGATAAAAATTGAGCTATTTCGACGTCATGCAAATACATACACATATTTAGTAATCATTTCATGGGAAACATCACTATAGTTTGATAAAATCGATTTGAAATTTTGTAAACGGGAAAGGCTTTCTCGTGGTAGTAAGAAGATATATATATACAATGGCGAAAGAAAATAGAATGAGAGGAGAAAGTAGACCGTTACATTTTATTGGCAAGATGAAAGGGAAATTAATGGATTTCGGGCGAAATGCATGCGCACAAAAACAAGTACTTATATATTTATATTCAGCTATCTACCTATTTACAAAGTTTACCCAACCGTGGTAAGTTAAAAGACTCTTTGGGAAACAATGTTAATTTGAAATGAATTGATTTGGATGGATTTATAAACACCAAGTAGAAATTGAAATCCATCCATAGACTACTCTGATTTATATAAAAATTGTATTTTAAATAAACAGTATCACTAATAATAAAAGTGCATTTTTACAGAATCTCATTTAACATATTTTTATTAATTTTGAAGTACTGAAAAAAATATTCATAGATTTATTGTTTTATCAAATTTTATTTTTGATTTTATGTTATTTTCGAATCAATGTTTTATTTTATTTAGTCATGCAATGGTTTTTTCTCAGATCTGTAGATGTAAAAATATGCTCTCTAATTTCATTTATAAATCTTAATTATATGTATGTTTTTTCAATTTTTTTTATCAAATCAAATATTTGATTTACTTGGCATTTACGTGGCAGTAAAAACCGTTATTATAACGTAAACAATATAAAAGAATGTAGCGATAGTGAATGGTTTTATTGGCGTAAAGTAAATAAATTATATATTTAAAAAAGCGATGTTAAATATCATAGGTACATATTATAAATTGTTTTTTTATTGATTATTAAAAACCACTTTTATCCAAATGTCCTTCTCTTCTTAATTGTTAATACTTAACTTTTTAATAACTCCTAATTTTTTATTTTTTTATTTTTAACCATATCCGCTCCCAATGTGGAACATATGGACTCCTAATGGAGTTTATCTCAACAGAAGTGTTTCTACGAGAACTGCTTGTTACTCAGTTGCTCAACCTCTCTTTTTCTAAAGAGAGTAAGAATAGAATGATAGGGCTAGGACAGAACTATTGATAAGTTAATCGCTCTTGATACGCCCCGTTCATAGGATAGGATGGGTGGGAAGGGGAATTCAAGACATCACATACGGATGTATACACATGCCTTCGAAAAGAAATTCATAAATCAATTGAAAAATCAATTTATTAAAACTGTTCGTACCGGGATTCGAACCCGGGACCTCCGTAACCGAACCCAATGACGTTGACCATTAGACCACACAGGCGGTGAATAGTAACGGTAAACAACAAGTTTTCTACATTAAACATTATTATTAATTGTTTGACTATATTTTGTGAGTGTTATATGATGTAAGATCTACGGCGATGTTTTCAACATTAGCTTGCCCGATTTGAAAATCACTAAAACGGCATTTTAAAATATGCCAATTAGCTGAGAAAAATCGGTCGTTCTAACCCTGTTTTTTATATCATATTGTATGTTGAGAAATATTGCAGTGGATATATAATATAAGAAACTTTATGGATATTTCAAAGCTTTTTATTTAATCTATTTAGATAATTTGTGTATTTAAAAAATCTCATGGTTTCTTTTGGATTTTCACGATGAAGTCGAGCTCGTTGCCATTGCTTGTAAAAAATATTCTTTTAATCTTTTCAACTTTTTTTTGTTTATTTGTACATACCATGTCTGGTAATAAATTTGGAAGTCAAAACGTGATCTGCAGAGAACCAGTACATTTGACCTGTGGCAAATTGTAATTCTTTACAGATATGGCCGAGAAAATTTCAAAAACCATAAAATTAGTGTTATTGTAAGAAGTATTGCCAACTACCAAAATATAACTTTGACTTTGATTTCAATACAATAACATTTCACAAATTTAAAATGTTATTTTACAAATGAATTAAAAATATTTAACACTCTAATACCGTGAAAGTAAAAATATGTGTGCCATTTGTAAAGTATGCTTTATAAATATATTTTATTAACTATCATTATCTCTTTGTAACAAACACCGCGCTTGCGCACAATGAGGAGAGATAGGAAAAGAATGAGTAGTTAGTTGTTGCTTAATAATTCAATTAAAATATTGCCGTTACTATTTCAAGTTGTCAGCATTAATTTATTGTGCTTAATAAGTTTTCAACCTTATGAAACGAATGATCAATATGATTCTTTTTAAATATATTCCAATGTATTCATTCAATTTTATCATGGAGTAGAGCTTATAAGATGCAATTTACAGCGGCAACGTTATTCTAACCAAACCGTCAAGATTAATGCGTCATCATTCGAAGCCTGAAAATTGCCTAAAGGGCTAAAAACAAAAAGCTCTTCCAGTCGCGGGACTCTCATTTGAATAACAAAACAAAATTAAATAGGAAAAAGACAATGGTTGGCTCGGGGAACAATTGAGGCAAAATTGGAGCAGGAGATTGGAGTATTAGCAAAGGAATCTCTCATGAAATATATGGAGCTCGTTTGGAAAAAGATAAATGTCTCTGTCCCAGAATAGTATGCAAATAAAACACATAATTCCTTTTTTTTCTTTCTGAGTAAACTTGTGTATAGCTAAATTTACTAAGAACAATGTTTACAGGAAGAATTTTTAACTTGTAATGTGTTTTGTTAATGTTATAATAAAATAAAGTAGAAATAATTATATTTAAATTGGTTTCTTTTATCAATACAACTCGTGTTCGTCGATTTTTAGGACTGGTTATGAATATAATACGGAAACAACTTTGAGTGAACGGTTTTCTATTTATTATATCTTTTATAAAGTGATCTATTTCAGGATTTAAACTCTCGACCATGTAATCGTATAGGGCTAAGAATGCGGAGTTGGAGTTGGAGTAAGAGTCGGAAAAATTGGAGAAAAATAAGATATTGAAAAATTATTAGTATATTCATCATATTGATTAGTGAAAATACTAGAATTTTTCTATTAACTAGAATGATCTAATGGTATACAGATACGTAAGTTAAAAGTAAATGATAAAAAAAATCATGTTGGAATCAGAGTCGGTTTTTAATTTAAAGCCGGTTTTGTGAATCGTTATTTTTTTCACCCGAGCTCTGCGTAAAGTTACAAAATATGAATGATAATTTATTAGCTTCCATATAATGGCTTGTATTTTACTATTTAGAGCTAAGTATCATTTTTTTCTGTAAAAACTTTGATTAGCAATAATGCATTCAAAATAAATAATTGAAATTGTAGACAATTTTTTAAAACTACCATTCAAAAAAGTCACGGTCTTTATCTTCAGAATTGGAATTGAATCAGGAAAGTCTAACAAGACGATGAAGAAATATTCCGAATATAACGTGCTATGATTAATAAATAATTGCAGTTAGCAAATATACGTAAGTAATACCTACAGCCGACAAAACATTTACCGTAAACAAAAATTGTTTTATGTGATTTTAGCACATATCTTAAATACGAGAGCGAAATATGAACACATATTTAACTACATTGGTAGAATTTCAATAATATGTAAAACAAAAATAGCGAATTGTTAAGTTCAACGATAATAGCAATATATTATGGCTGATAATTTTTTTTATAATTATTTAGAAATAATAGTGTTCGTTAATTGTAAAATTTATCGACATTGACTACTTACCATTGTAAAAAAAATGTTTTATAATTCAAAACGTAGCTCAGGGCGGATTAATAAAATAACGTAGACTGGTTATACTATTGGATGAATGCCACCAAAAGCAATTACACGGTTGGCAATTTTTAAATGACTCTATTCAAATGCATTTTTGCAGTTTAACTTTGAAATGGAAACCGCTACTCTATGCAGTTAATCAACTCTAACTCTAAATTAAGACCATTGCAACCATTATCGTATTACAAGTGTTTGGCTTAGAATAAGAATTTAAGGGCAAAAATTACACCAATTGCATTATATTTTAAAAAATTAAAAAATGTGAGTAGTTAATTTAAGAAAATTTATCAGAACCATTTGAATACATATTTTTTTAAATTCCATTCTTTGTGACTATTTTAAACAAGTGTGAAGATAGAATCTTTGAGTTTTATAAGCCGTTAATTTTTTTTATTTTGATTCTATTTAAAAAAAAATTTCACTTCTAGAATAGAAATTTAAATATTGTGTTCGATAATAAAATTACATTTGTTCAAGTATGACCTCTTTATTCGTATTCGATGATTTTGGAAAAAAAAATTAAGATATATTATTTAATAATATAGTACACAAGTATCCTATTGGACCGCAGCAGGAACGCATTTGTAAGAATATCGACTTTGGAAAAGAAAAGGGAAAATAGCCCACACTTTAAAAAAAATAACAGGAGACACAAAAAACGTTTTTTGGTGATTTTGGGCCAAAGGCAAATTGTTAAACATACACAACCTTGGAGTACATGGAGACTGATAAACTGGTTTTTAATTGACTTTATCCGATACAAAGTTAATATAATATAATAAGACTTTTTTGCTACAGACCCTCCTTTATTTCAAACTTAAAAGCTAAATTTAGATACTAATTCGACGTTTTCAGGTTACATCCTTTTGATGGTACGTTTATCATGCTGTATATATTGTGATAATAAAAAAAGCTATAGCCAATGCCTAACCCTTATATGTATCTATATATTAATAGTCGTTAATGTCCGTCCGTCTGAATGATTGTCCGCGATTTTCCCTCCCCCTCCTCCGCCCCAGCCCCGCTGTCACCATTTTTTTATTCATACCAAATACATACTTTTTTCGTTTGTATATTATGGTCGCGATTTCGCCTTTTCGATGACGTCAAGAAAGACGGTCCCCCTCCCCCCATCCTGCCCCGCTGTCGTCATTAATTCATTTCTTCATTTTTCTCTGACGTCATGAGTGAATTTTTGAAATCATGACATTTTTATTTTATTATGTGTAAAAACAATTAATTTTCAAAAAATATTCTCTCAAGCTGTGGGATTCGATACCATGCCCCAATTTTCATGCGCGACGTTCGGCCACCCAACGCACTGCTCCACAAGTCCACTTGATGGTTACGAAAAAAAAACTCTATTTAAAGTTTTAGTTAACTAATAATGACATCTGTGGGTGAAATCTTGCACTAAACGAATTTTAACCGTTCTGCAGCGTTGTGAGAGGCTATATAAGGCTGCTCAATTATATATAATAATTTAATATATAATAATTTAATTAACTATTTATTTATATATATACGAAAAATGGTTGTTAGCAAGCTTAAACATTATTCCAAATATTAAATAATTTACGAGGTCTATTTCTGCTAATACGAAAAATAGTTGTTAGCAAACTTAAACATTATTCCAAAAATTAAGTAATTAACAAGGACTATTTTTGCTACTATGAAAAATGGTTGTTAGCAAACTTAAACATTATTCCAAAAATTAAATAATTTACGAGGTCTATTTCTGCTAATAGGAAAAATAATTGTTAGCAAACTTAAACATTATTCCAAAAATTAAGTAATTTACAAGGACTATTTTTGCTACTATGAAAAATGGTTGTTAGCAAACTTAAACATTATTCCAAAAATTAAATAATTTACGAGGTCTATTTCTGCTAATAGGAAAAATAATTGTTAGCAAACTTAAACATTATTCCAAAAATTGAGTAATTTACAAGGACTATTTTTGCTACTATGAAAAATGGTTGTTAGCAAACTTAAACATTATTTCACAAATTCAATAATTTACGAGGTCTATTTCTGCTAATAGGAAAAATAATTGTTAGCAAACTTAAACATTATTCCAAAAATTAAGTAATTTACAAGGACTATTTTTGCTACTATGAAAAATGGTTGTTAGCAAACTTAAACATTATTCCAAAAATTAAATAATTTACGAGGTCTATTTCTGCTAATAGGAAAAATAATTGTTAGCAAACTTAAACATTATTCCAAAAATTAAGTAATTTACAAGGACTATTTTTGCTACTATGAAAAATGGTTGTTAGCAAACTTAAACATTATTCCAAAAATTCAATAATTTACGAGGTCTATTTTTGCTAATACGAAAAATAATTGTTAGCAAACTTAAACATTATTCCAAAAATTAAGTAATTTACAAGGACTATTTTTGCTACTATGAAAAATGGTTGTTAGCAAACTTAAACATTATTCCAAAAATTCAATAATTTACGAGGTCTATTTCTGCTAATAGGAAAAATAATTGTTAGCAAACTTAAACATTATTCCAAAAATTAAGTAATTTACAAGGACTATTTTTGCTACTATGAAAAATAATTGTTAGCAAACTTAAAAATTATACCAAAAATAAAATAATTTACGAAATTTCTGCTTCTAAGAAAAATGGTTGTTAGCAAACTTAAACATTGTTCCAAAAATTAAGTAATTTACAAGGACTATTTTTGCTACTATGAAAAATGGTTGTTAGCAAACTTAAACATTATTCCAAAAATTCAATAATTTACGAAGTCTATTTCTGCTAATACGAAAAATAATTGTTAGCAAACTTAAACATTATTCCAAAAATTAAGTAATTTACAAGGACTATTTTTGCTACTATGAAAAATGGTTGTTAGCAAACTTAAACATTATTCCAAAAATTCAATAATTTACGAGGTCTATTTCTGCTAATAGGAAAAATAATTGTTAGCAAACTTAAACATTATTCCAAAAATTAAGTAATTTACAAGGACTATTTTTGCTACTATGAAAAATGGTTGTTAGCAAACTTAAACATTATTCCAAAAATTAAATAATTTACGAGGTCTATTTCTGCTTCTACGAAAAATGGTTGTTAGCAAACTTAAATATTATTTCAAAAATTAAATAATTTACAAGGACTTTTTTTGTTACTACGAAAAATAGTTAACAAACTTAAACATTATTCCAAAAATTCAATAACTTACGAAATTTCTGCTATTACGAAAAATAGTTGTTGGCAAACTAGAACATGATTCCAAAAATAAATAATTTACAATTTAAATACTGCAGGGCAGGGCTGTCGATATACGCCCCCAGATATATTTCTTTTACTAACAGAATTTCTGAATTATTCAATAAATAGGTTAGTAATTTATTTTTGACGCATGTAAATTTTCTGACTACTTAAAAATGCAATAAAAATCCCCCCGTTGAGGTCAACGGGCTTACAGCTAGTTATGTTTAATTCTAATAAAAATGCAATGTATTTACCGAAAACACAAATAAATTGCAACGTTTTTTTTTTTAACCATGTCCGCTCCCAATGTGGAGCATTTGGACTCCTAATGGAGTTTATCTCAACATATGTGTTTCTACGAGAACTGCTTGTTACTCAGTTGCTCAAACTCTCTTTTTCCAAAGAGAGTAGGAATATAAGGATAGGGCTAGGGCAGGACTAGTGGTTAGCTAATCGCTCTCGGTACGCCCCGTTCATAGGATAGGATAAGGTGAGAAGGGGGAATTCAAAACATCACATACATCCATGCCTTCGAAAAAAAAATCATAAATCGATTGAAAAATCAATTTATAAAACTGTCCGTACCGGGATTCGAACCCGAGCCATCCGTAACCGAAGCCAACGATGTTGACCACTCGACCACACAACTTTTTGCTTAATCAAAATCATGTTAACAGTTATTTTATTACAAATAATCAATAAAGATGTATTAAAATGCAGTTATATTATTTGCCAAATGAAAATCAAATTCTTTATCAGTCAAAGTGAATTTGAATATTGCCTAAAATAAATATTTTCAATAACTCCGGCTTTATTCCTTTTATTACAGATTTGAACCAACAATATCTTGCCATTACAACATTTATTAGAAAAATTAGCAAAAATGATTTACATTTTAACATTAAGTACAAAAATCTACGTTAAAATCGTCTTCAGTTTTACAAAAAACAATAAACAAGAGTTTGTACTTTACGTAAAACAGTATGCATTTACATAAGGGTTAAATAATAATTCAATATAAGGGTTTTTCACTGACGTTTAGTGTGCGTGTTTTTTTTAATTTGCCTGACTTAATTTCTCGTTGAGTAGAGCATGAAAAGCGCATAAAATCACAAAGCTCTCTTGCAATGTCCAATGTAACATTTTGTTCCATTCATTCAAATGAATGTTGCCAGGCACGACCTGTTAATTGAATTTCACAGTTCACAAGTAGCCGGTCGGGACTGTGTTGCCTGAGCGTGAATAAAATATTCATTCTAGTAGTTTCACACCTAACCAGAACAGCTGTTCGATCTGACAGCTGTAATAAGCGTTTGATATATAGATATATCCAATATATAGGATATTAACCTGACGTTGCATTTAATCTTCCGCCTAGCATATGGCATTTAAGCAATTCTAGTTTTTATGCAATCGCTGCATATGCGCACTAATTTCAGTCGACATTTTTTTCCATTGAGCAGCAATTATTCACAATGCCGAAATATGTATTGAAGAAGAATAAAAACTGCCAAACTGAATACGAATGGGTTTTTGCACATTTACATTTCATCGACCATTGTGTAAAGCAGTGATGCACAACCCGCGGCCCCATTTCCAAGTTTGTGGCGGCCGTCAAATGTTTTTCTCAAAATTAAACATCATACAATTTTTTTTCACGTAAAATATTTATTTAATAAATGTAAGCAAGCTTTTTCTTTAATTAATGAAAAAGGATAAGTCGGTTCATAGTAACAGGCTTACTGATAAAAATTTGATTGTGCGGTTTAATAATACAAATATTAAGTCAAATTATATATAATAAGTTTAAATTAACAAAGACCAAGACCGCATTAACTTTTGAAATACATGTATATAAATAACCTAAATATTTCACAATAAAAACTTTTTTCATAAACAAGTACTCATAATCCTCTTTCTGCATGGTTTATTTATTTTCACGTTTTCAAAATAACACTGTCAAAATAGTGAAATGGAACCTAATACTTATTTATCTAAATCAACTTCATCTTTTTTAAACAGTTTTTTTTGGCACGGCCGTTTTACACGGAACGTATCCTTCGTGTAAAAGAGGACTAAGCGTAAATTAAACTAAACTTTTCTTTGCGGCCCGAACCCATCATAATTTGTTTCTATGCGGTCCGCTAGAAGATAAAGGTTGTGCATGTCTGGTGTTAAGCATACGCAGTGAAGATAGAAAATGAGAGACAGTTTCCGTAAATTATGTCTTAAGACATCAAGTTGTCTTGAAGCTGAAGGGAAACACGATGTTTTATTACAATTGAATAACAGATATCATCTTTAAAAAAAAGTTAAGTTTAATTAATTTTTATTCCACTTGTGCTACAAAAAGTGTTTCGTTTCTTTAAGTACCATCATTAATAAAGTCAATAATAGAAAGAAAAAAATATATTTATAACACTTTAAATAAGATTGATGCATCACCTTAGTTGAATTAATTTCCTTTGGGATTAACCGTACATAATATAAGTAATTAGTTTGTAATTAGTACTATCAATTTATTTATTGATTTGGCATTTACTTGGTAGAACTCCATTGTAATAGGGTAAAATATCAAGGTATTTCAGTTCTATAGTTTTTTAAAAAGTTAAAGGTTGATAGCTATTTCGGCTTACGCCATCGTCAGAACTACAGACCTAGTCAGACGTCATGACGATGGCGTAAGCCGAAATAGCTATCAACTTTTGACTTTTTAAAAAACTGTAGAACTGAAATACCTTGATGTTTTACCCTATTAGTACTATCAATGTTTGTAACTTATACTCTCCCTTCATCCGGTAGACAAGGAAAAACTCCCCAACTTTTATTTGGTAATTTTATAACTTAATTATAATTTATTTTAAGTTTATTCGTAAACCTTGTGATGGTGTGTTTGATGATAATGCTTAACGAGACAAAGCACATGTTAAAAAGTTATCAAACTAAATTTTATATTAAAAATGAACTGTCGGAAATTTACTGCTAAATCCATCTAAAATAAAAAAGAAATAATGTATACTAGCTGTAAGCCCGTTGACCTCAACGGAGGGATTTTTGTTGCATTTTTAAGTAGTCAGAAAAGTTACTGGCGTGAAAAATAAATTACTAACCTATTTATTGAATAATCCAGAAATTCTGATAGTAAAAGAAATATCTCGGGGCGTATATCGACAGCCCTGCCCTGCAGTATTTAAATTGTAAATTATTTATTTTTGGAATAATGTTCTAGTTTGCTAACAACTATTTTTCGTAATAGCAGAAATTTCGTAAGTTATTGAATTTTTGGAATAATGTTTAAGTTTGCTAACAATCATTTTTCCTAGAAGCAGAAATTTTGTAAATTATTTAATCTTTGGAATAATGTTTATGTTTGCTAACAACCATTTTTCTTAGAAGCAGAAATTTCGTAAATTATTTTATTTTTGGTATAATTTTTAAGTTTGCTAACAATTATTTTTCCTATTAGCAGAAATAGACCTCGTAAATTATTTAATTTTTGGAATAATGTTTAAGTTTGCTAACAACCATTTTTCATAGTAGCAAAAATAGTCCTTGTAAATTACTTAATTTTTGGAATAATGTTTAAGTTTGCTAACAATTATTTTTCCTATTAGCAGAAATAGACCTCGTAAATTATTGAATTTTTGGAATAATGTTTAAGTTTGCTAACAACCATTTTTCATAGTAGCAAAAATAGTCCTTGTAAATTACTTAATTTTTGGAATAATGTTTAAGTTTGCTAACAACCATTTTTCTTAGAAGCAGAAATTTCGTAAATTATTTTATTTTTGGTATAATTTTTAAGTTTGCTAACAATTATTTTTCATAGTAGCAAAAATAGTCCTTGTAAATTACTTAATTTTTGGAATAATGTTTAAGTTTGCTAACAATTATTTTTCCTATTAGCAGAAATAGACCTCGTAAATTATTGAATTTTTGGAATAATGTTTAAGTTTGCTAACAACCATTTTTCGTAGTAGCAAAAATAGTCCTTGTAAATTACTTAATTTTTGGAATAATGTTTAAGTTTGCTAACAACCATTTTTCTTAGAAGCAGAAATTTCGTAAATTACTTAATTTTTGGAATAATGTTTAAGTTTGCTAACAATTATTTTTCCTATTAGCAGAAATAGACCTCGTAAATTATTGAATTTTTGGAATAATGTTTAAGTTTGCTAACAACCATTTTTCATAGTAGCAAAAATAGTCCTTGTAAATTACTTAATTTTTGGAATAATGTTTAAGTTTGCTAACAACCATTTTTCTTAGAAGCAGAAATTTCGTAAATTATTTTATTTTTGGTATAATTTTTAAGTTTGCTAACAATTATTTTTCATAGTAGCAAAAATAGTCCTTGTAAATTACTTAATTTTTGGAATAATGTTTAAGTTTGCTAACAATTATTTTTCCTATTAGCAGAAATAGACCTCGTAAATTATTTAATTTTTGGAATAATTTTTAAGTTTGCTAACAACCATTTTTCATAGTAGCAAAAATAGTCCTTGTAAATTATTTAATTTTTGGAATAATGTTTAAGTTTGCTAACAATTATTTTTCCTATTAGCAGAAATAGACCTCGTAAATTATTGAATTTTTGGAATAATTCAACTGTTTATGTATGCATGTGAAGTATGCGTATTTTGTAATTTTTAGAATAATTTAAATGTTTGCTTAATATATAATATTTTAATTATATAAATTCTGACAGTTGTGTGTTTGCCCGAGCGGTAACGATCTCAACTCATAATCTACAGGCGATGGTTCGATCGACGGTCGTGGCGTTTTTTTGTATGATAATTCAATTTTTCAGCGACTTGATTTGTTTCGTCAAATAATAAACAGTGTATTGGGAAAATATGTCTTTAATATGAATAAAAATATTGCGTCAGCGGAGCTGGTGAAGGAGGGTGTGGGAAGGGGCAGGGGAGGGGAAATCGCGGACAATCATGCAATCATTCGGACATTATCGAGTATTAATATATAGATTAATATTTGTTCGTATAAAACATAAGGATTTATTTTTTCTCGTTACGTAAAAAATATTTTAAATATTCATCTAGCTACTAAAGTAACAAATGATTGTTCCAGATATTATTTAAAAAAAACAGTACGATATAATATAACAACATTTTTTAATTGACATTGCTGCATAATTGCAATAAATACAAGAAAATCATACAAAGGTCAATTTTAAATACATGACTATGTAACATTGACGATTTTTCTTTGACCTCTGTTTTATGATTAATATACAGGTTGCAATATTGCACTCAATTGTCATGCAATATTTGATTAAGCTTATCACAAAACCTTGAATTAATAGTAAAACAACACACACATGTATCATTCATTCTCCTTGGCGTGTAAAATTACTGCAATTATATATTTATACTCCTGTATTTGAATATTTCCTTGCCAATTATTTAAAGCTTTGAAACAGTTCATATGTTTAATAAAGGTTGAATAATTTAATCGTCATTCGAGGTACTGGAATCTAGAATCAAAAAAGTAAAATAAATAATATTCTGAATTTGTAACCTTTACAGTATATCAATGTTTCTTATATTTACATATAACGTGCCAGTCATACATATATTACGTTTTATATTTTCGTGTTCATATTTTTTATGAGTTATTCAGATGTCAAGGATCACTGTGGTATCGTATTTTATTATTGTATTTATATCTTTAATGTTATCATCGATCAATGAAAAAAATGGCAGCTGTAAGGATTGCTCAATTTTTTTTTTTGGGTAAGTAGTATAATTCAAATTTGATTTATTCAAAAAACGTTTTAATTAATTATTGTAGAACTAAATACGTTGTTATTCTTTCACATTTTCACAAAAGTGTTTATAAACTACACTCAAGTATTTTTTTTACACGGTAGATAAGTTCCACTAAGCACCGTATACAAAAATGATATGAGTATGTATATCTGGGATTCTTATGCGGTCGCGTAACTATTTTCATTCGCTCTTATAATGTACGTAATAGCAAACAACAAAAATGATCATTGTTTACTATTCAGATGATTATCCTACACTCCTAATTATAGTGGAACCCTTAATTACACTACCCCGAATTACGCGAATCCCCCAATTGAACGGTTGCATTACATTGTCGTTGCTACGAGACGGTCGTCTGTGCGGTGCATACAGTCTAATATTGGCTAGCGTTTGTGTATTCAACACGTGCCAGGCTTTACACGCATAGCCGGGCGACTGTCTATGTGTTGAATTTTGTGCGCACTTTGCATTTTATCACTTAGTAACTAAATATTTCGTCCATATTAATTTTTTGCAAAACCAAAGGAAATCTTAGTTTTGTATTTTTCGCGGAAAACCCAAATCGCTAATATTGTATGAGATTCACTCCCCTAATTACACTACCCTAAATTACACGTTTCCGACTTTAGTGTAAATGGGGGTTTTACTGTATACGATGTTAGAAATTCAAATGCAATGTCAAAGATTACGCTAATTTTGCTTTGGTATGTTTTTGTGCTCTTTACTGTTTTTATATGTATTTTTATACTGTAAATATTCTCGTAGATATGTAAATATATCACTACAAAGTAAATATAGCACTGAAATCGTATTTTTTTAGAAATCCGTCGTGGGCCCGCCAAGTCTTGAAAGCCCCCGTTACAACAATAAGGTTAAGAAGCCCCTGGACTGCGTACAAAAATTGAAAATTGTTTCTGTAATTTAAAAAAAAGCATTTGAAAAAAGAAAAACATTTTAGTATATAAAATCGTGTAAAAATGGTAAAAATGTAAACACAACAAAAAAATCTTCAAAATATTTTATTGTCTTACAAATGTATTTTATTTAAGAAAAAAAAAACACTTTTCATGGCTACATGATAACATACCCGTACCTTTATTAAGGGACGAAACGTAAATCGTTTTTATCGCTATACATGCCTTGACAAGTTTTATTAACTTTAAACGTTGTCGAAACAATTACTTTCAAATTAAAAATTAAAACATAGATAATTTAACAAAAATACAACTATCAGCCATAACGTATCTTATCAACTTTAACTCGAGTTATTTTATTTGAATAGCAACACGAAAAATGAGAAAGTTTAAATTATGTTTACTCGTATTTAAATTCAAACTTGAGAAGCAGTGATTTAAGCTCATTGTTAACATGCAACATAAAGCATTACACAAGAACACGGTAATAAATTGTGTGTTTATGTATGTCAGTCACATAAGCGTAATATTTTACGTTGATTTTCGTGAAATGCATGATTGAAACAGATTTCCTGCTTTACTATTTGAACGAGCTGGTCTTATAAACATACAAAGGCTTTGATTGTCACTATGTTTGTAAATGTGCTTACATATTATTATGTGATATTTCAATCCGGATGTATTACATACAAATGTATATTCAATAAGAAGGATGAGGCACGAAAGCTTCTGCAATGAATTTATTAGCGTTGATTAATTTGATATATTTAGAGTACTTTCATTAAAAAATATTTTTACCGTTTTTTACGATTTCGGTAAATATTCCAGAGCTGTGGAGTCGGAGTCGGAGTTGGAGTCGTCAAAAATGAGCGGCTCAATTTTTTTTGAAAAATATATTTAATGATGTGTATTCAAACAAAATAGTCCAAAGTGTTGACATTTCATGCTTGGCTGACTAAAGATGATCTGATGGTATACATATACATAAGTTAAAATGAAATTATTGAAAAATTTCCTCGGAGTCGGAGTCGTTAATTATTTTAAAGCTAGAGCCGGAGTTGTCTTTTTTTACACGACTCCACAGCCCTGAAATATTCAATGATTCAAATTGTTATGTATTTTTTTAATAAACTAAAAGAAAAAAAATATTAGAGCCTTTATGGTATTCACTGATAATACTTCTCTCTAAAAAAAATCTCATTTGTACTAATTCCACTTTGAGTTAATAAGATCAGGACTAGCTTTGTTCATGACGAGCATTATCTATATTAAACAAAACAAAATTAAAATAATATTGTGTAACAAAAAATTAAGGATTATACAAATAAAATTACACAATATGAATAGGTGACACTAATTTTACTAAAATTAAGACTCCTATTTTCTTATATTGTCTCCATTTAATTTTACCTTATTTAACATAAAAAAGTTATTTTGGAAGGAAAAAAGAACAGGATAAAAACAGCATAGGACACATTCTTTGCGTCGATACCAAAAAGTTTTTATTCCATAAAAAAATAACCGATAGATGGATAATAATTATATAACATAATTGTTGCCTTTAAATAATACATGATATATGTATTACCCCAATCAGTACAATTAAGACAAAAAATATGATAACATTGTTTCATATATGTACATACCTTATTAATCATACTAAATTTTATATAAACAACTGTGTTCCAATATAAAATAAAAATAACTTTGATTATTCCACGTATTGTGTATCAAAATGTGACACGTGTTTCGCCTCTTTCAGAGGCATCCTCAGACAACTACTTTCGCAAATGTTTGCTTAAGTACGAATGATTTTAATTTTACTGTTCTGATATATTATAATAAATATCAAAATAAAATGGGAGGGGATGATAGAAAAACAAACAAAAACGATAATGTTAATACAAATGACATTTACATTAAGAAATGATTATGAAATGACATGAACTGTGTTAAAATTCATTATATATTTATAAAACTTACGATGAACAAAACCAGTCTTGATCTTTATAAATAATGTAGAAATAAAACCGTAAAATTTATGTTTTCTTAAATAAGAATACGAGTTGATTGTTTTTCATTACTGGGCAGAGAAAATATCGAATATTTATTTTGTTTTTTTTTTGCATTAAAAACGTATAGTAAAATATATGTTACTATACTATTAAAATACTTAAATACATGAAAATAATTCTTGATTTTATAAGATCGGATTAAAATTTTAACTCTTAGAAAGTTTAAATTATAAGCAAATTATAAATAGCAACGACGATGTACACATCTACTCAACCTGTTTTAAATTATCATCAGACAAGACAAAAATTGGTTTTCTACCTACTTACCTCGCATACAAAAGTAAGTAAGAGTTATTAGCAAAATAGCTACGAATTTAATTAATTGCTTTCGAAAATCACGTCATTTTGAATGTTCTTTTTCATGTAATGTACTAACTTAGATGATAAGACCACTTCAATATCGATAAATCATCTGAGAGCGATTGAGAAATTAGTGCCATTAAATTGCGATTGTCTCATAGCCGATACACTCTGTATCCATTACCTACCCTCTCATATTCCTCACCCCCTAACCACTCAGTTAGATTTCGAATCTCAGCGCGCCCAACCAACCACTCCCTGGTCGTTCAATCAGTTCCAAGTAATTAATTCTCTATTCGGGCCATGTCCACACACTGCCGCTATCACCAACTACTGTATCGTTGGCCACTTGAAATAATCCCCCGTCAAGTAGCATAATGCCACCTTTATTAGATACTGCACTGAATGTACAATCTACAATTTTTGTTGAATTGTAGATGACAATTTGGAAAATTAAAAAAATAAATAAAAAAATTGAATCTAGCAAATGAGAAATTTACTTTTTACTTATGTAAAACATTTTTTGCATAATCCATGAAAACACTGTTTGCCGCAAATATTGAAATGTGTACATATAGTTTTTGTAACTATGCCCTTCATTAAATAATTCATTAAACAAAAAATACTAAACCAGATTCGACGTCTTATATCGTTTAGATGAATTATTTTCGAATCAATTTATTTATTTGCATAGAAGCGATTGAAATTTTGTTTCGCCAAGCGCTGCGAATCGTATATTTTTTGATATTATTTATAAACACATGTACAAAATATTAACTTAGTCGCATGATAGGATAAAAAATCTGAAATACTTGAAAACAAGATTTAAAACGTTCTATTAAGAGGTTTAAATACTGATTCTGCGAAGACTTGCGCCTTGAACATTAAAATAATAATACATCATTGAAATGCACATCACATATGAAACCTATCAATATTGATAGAATTCCTAGCAAGTTCAAAATATTTATGTAAATGCATCGCGTACAATTTTATTAAATTATGTGATGCTTTATATGCATTTAAAACTCGATTAAGGTTAAATTTAATTTTCAAAATACCGCTATTTTTGCATTTTAGAATCCGGTATTTTGGTATTGAAAAACAAACATGAATACCGAAATTCCGGTTTTGGTAAAACTGTTGTTGCATCCCTACTTTTTATATGGGACGGTTGATAGACAATACAATAATTGTATGATTGAATTAAATTGCTTTGATACATTGCCGAGACTTTTTTAAGTAGCACTCTTTACAGTCTTCAATTTCCACATTCTTGCATGTATTTAATTTAAATGTAAGTAAGTCTTTCGTATTGTCATACCCAAACTTCAATTCATTTTAACCATTCAAAGGTTTCTTATTTTTTTTGATACCAAACATATCAGATAAAAATATAAACAAATGTATTAAGTACCTCAGTGTGTTCAACTTATACTAATTTATAACGTTGTAATATGACTTTAAAAGCGTACAATACCATTTTAAATATGACTAACTTTCCTTAGGCCTTCACCTGATAAATGTACATTGAAATAATAAATTGTTTTTTTTCAGTCGTGGGCTCGGCGGTGGAGCCGGCGTCGGGGGCTCGGGCGGTAACGAAGGCGGTGGTGGCGGCGGGGGGCGGCTAGGGGGGCATATGCACGCCGCCGGCCAGGCTGACCGCTCGGGCGGCGGCTCCTGGAGGCTGCCCCCCGACGAAACCTTGCAGGTTGCTGACCCCAAGTCCAAGGAAGACGTAAGAATACAACCCATATTATTTTTAACTTTATTTTTCTTAAAAAAACCTGTCCTTACAAGCAAAATTTGTATCCAATTTTATTTACATATAACACTATATTATTATAAATTTCTTAGCTATTTTTAATATATAAAACTATTTATTGTATAATATTGTTGCTGCTTGCTATAAAAGAACCCTTTATTTATTATATATACAAGTTTTCGTTTAAATAACTTAAATTTAAATTTGTATGCCGTTATGAGTAACCACGCAATATAAAAGTTACTTTTTAAATAAATTTGTTAAATCGCAAATATTAATTTTTGTAATCATTTACAAATTTAATTTGATTGAGTTATTCATCAAAGTTAACAAAAGCGATATCACAGCTTAAAATATACCTATTATTTTAAGCATTATAGCAGAGTTTGTATCAATATAATTATCTATTGCTGAAGAATATATTTGCTTTTTTGTGTTAACATATCAGCAAGGAAAAGTTTTGCCGTTGCGTGAGAATTACGAAATAATGTTCAACTAATGAAATTAAAAGTTTTTCTATTACATAAATGATTGTATAAATCATGCACGCTTGCATACATTTTATGGACACGAAGCCTACATTAAGTATACTCACTATCATCAAAACAATTTTGCGACAAACACTAGTCTGATTTAGTACTCGTAAATGATTGTTTGCCTCGGAGTATTAATTATTTTAACATGAATTAAAATACTTGTGGTGAATTTTTTTTCTAAATTATAAATAGGGTATAATAAAAATACATGTTAACTACATATTATCTCACATTCTATTTATACGTTGGGGTTGCTAGGATAGTAAACATATTATAATTAAAAGTACTCACTTTTAATCCCATTATTATGTGCTTACCTTTTTCGATAAAAAATAAATTGAGTGAGCAGTTTCCGTATATAAACCGTTGTTAAGATAAACTCTACTAAGATTTCATACGCTCGTAATTGGTAGCCAACTTTATTAAAAAAGATACCAATAACAATAAAAAGATAAAATTAATTTCGAAAATATGAAATTAATAACAATCGACAGATATGTTAAAAAGAAAAATAAATTACTGACGATTGGAATCAAAAAAATAAATCATATTAAAAATCCCAAACAAACTAATCTATAGACATAATTAAATTTTTGAACTATTTTATAAAATGGGTTACTATATCAACTTCCACGATGTTAATTTTCGTTATATCACATATTTTTATTCCTTGTTACAATATCGTCAGTTTTTAATCGTATATACAACCATTGTCTTTTATTATTTGTGTTACAACGAACTGTATCAGTTGATTTAATTGATTTTTTGTATTTAATCACTTCTCTGTTGACCAAAAGGTTGATTAAGAAGCATAAACAACAAAAAATATCTGTTTACTGTATTCTGAAAAAACATAATATGCAACGCTACAATTTTTAATCTCAAAACATTGTTGGAATCTGAGTGAATTATTTACCGTTAAACTTTTGTATATGTAATATGAATTTCAAAAAATCTTATCTTTACTTAACGTACTGTTACAACATATTCTTGGTTTATTTACTATGAACAAGAAAAATAAATGCAATATAGAAATACATTAGAGATGTTATTTTGCTTTCTCATGCAAGTCCTTTCTGGACGTCATAAGAAATTGCGATAGAATGTATTCTTACAAACATTCGAAGAATATTCGCTTTGAACATAGTGATATAATATTTGTGCAATGATCAACACTCGCCATGCGTTATTTTTTAATATCCTTATTGTTAATATAAAATACGCGAGGAAAAATTATTTCAATAAAATAAATGATGAGAAAAATAAAAAACCGTACCGGGCTTGAAATGAAATAAAAAATACTTACAATCAACAGGTATTTTTTCAATGCTGCATTGTTCTGGAGCACTTTTGCTTTTTATTAGAACTCTATTTTTATAGATTATTCGATGGTAACACATTTATTGAAGAATCGTATGATTTATTATTTTTAACTTTTTCTTAATAAGAAAAACACAACATTATCAGTTGATTATGCATAAAATGAGCAAAACCGGTCCTGATCATGGTGAATAAAAGTGTAAATAAGTACAAAGGAATATTGTGTTTTACTTAATATAGTGCATTTCCGCCATTGACAGTGAATATCCTAAAACTAAACTTTTTTATTTAAGCCAAAGCTTTCGTTTGCGTATTTTGGCGGGATTTGTTTATAGTTCATAGCTTTAATCACACTGCCGTCAAAAACTATACAAATAGTTCAGATGATGGTGTGAAACCGAAATAGTTATCAATTAAAATATATTATCTGTTTTTTGTAGAATTCTTGTATGGTTTTTTCTTATTCTATAGCTCTATAAATAAATTTAAAATCAATTAGTGTAATGCACTTAGTTGTCTAATGGTACTATCAATAACTATTTTGTTATTATGTCATCGCATCAGTCAATCTTTACTTTTTTAATAAAATATTGAATTTATCAGTAAATTAAATTGTTTAAACTTTTTTTTTTGATTTATGTCTAGTTTATATTAAATTATGGTTAAAATTGCTATGAGAAAGTTAAAATATATGTACATGATAGATATGATATACATGGACACGTAATAAATATTAATGAATTTATAATGTGAGCTTACATAATGGTTTTAAAAAAGTTCATTCATTATTTTTGTTCTGGTTACTAAGTAATTAATTTATATCTGAGAATAATTTACGGATTAATCCAGATCATTTCAATATAAAATTAGTACTTAATCAAATGTTCAAAAATTGTAAAACGTGTGTCATTATATTCATAAAAAAGTCTTCCTCTTTGAAAAAGTATTTACCTAAATAATGTATTAATTATACTTATTAATATGGTTACTCTCGTTGATTCTATTAAGTGAAACCATATGTACATATGTAGTTATATGATATGATTTGCGAGCAACCCTCCAGTATGTGGACCGTAATACATAAATCAAAAATGCCTGCCCTCTACGGCATTTGGAATATATTAACTCATGTAATAAAGGAACAATAAAATGTTGATTACCTTATTCTATTATGTGTGCTATTATTATAATGATATATGTGCGTTCATAAAATGTTTATTCCCTGCCTGCATTCTCAGTAAGCTTTTCTACTCTCTTACTTATTTCTATGATTTTATTAACATTGCCTAAAGTATGTTAGAAGCGTTTATTAACGAGAGCTTTTCGACATAATAAAATGTATAGTGTTGAAGATTTACGATAGCATGAAAATTGTGCGGTCCGATAGCTTAGTATTAATTTATAACAGAATTAATGTATACTGTTAAAAATATGAGGTATAGTGAAATGATTGACATTGGGCATTCAGATAGCGGCCCCATTGCACCAGGAGTCGCTTGAGAGTCACATTTCGACGGTAAAGTTGTTGCAATGTGGCAGACCAAATGAGCTGCATCTTTTAAGGGACGAAAAACGTATCAGTTCTTCTCACTGACATCATCACATTGGTCTTGTCAGTTTCTAACCGGCCAAGGCAAGTTCAATGCAAAACCTGGCCATGGCAAATGCTGGACTGCTCTAGTGGGTGGGTATGACGAACAAGACGTTAATCATGAATCCGAACGAGCATAACTGTTTGCTTTGTTCCGTCCTCACACGGGCCCAATAGGTCACGCTGGCTTGAGTGCAACCAAAGCTAACTTTACTTAATTTGAAAAGTTTGCTTATTTTTTGGGGATAATTATAACCTTGATTCTTTACTAGATTCAATAAACCTTTCTTTAACGACGGTATACGGATTATACACATGATACTTAGTATCAACATGGTTTCAGTGGCTGAGCTGGTCACACTTTTATAATTATTATTAATATATATTTTTCAAGCACACTAGTGCATCGTTTAAAATCAGTCCCGCACAGCTCTGTTCGGGCCATGAGTGTGTGGGGTAGACTCTTTTTTTTTACGTCGATAGGATTGTGGAAGGCGGCCATAAAACGTTGGCTATACACAACGGATAGTGGTGGAAAACCAACTTGTCTTGTTGATATTTGCAGTTATGAATACCAAACTCATGAAAAAAAAGCGTTACTAGACATTTTGAAACGGTCTCCCAATATCTGTAATCTACATAACCTACTTAGCTTATCGAAACAAGTTATGAACGTAGGTGTCAATTTGTAAATTAAAATAAAATGAGATTAAATTCTCCTCTTAGGTACAGGAGGAGAATTTAAAAGCTTTGCGTACTCATATTTTGATGTAACATGTTTTAAAAATAATTTATCAACAAATAATAAGTGATTTAATAACATATATTTTTACTGTTATAAATTACTCGACCTAAAAAATAAACTGTGTTCCCGTAACATTTCCAGATTTGCGAAATGTTCCGTTACACAATTAGTTTGGGAAACCCTGGTCTACACAATCAATAAGTTTCCGATTTCAAAACCTCTCGAAATACACGAACGTATTTAGTCTCAAAACTTACTGAAATCCAAAAACCCCAAAGTAGTTTTTTGCACTTTGCCAACAATTTTGGTTTTTGGAGTTAGGTAGGTTTTGAAACTAAGACGCTAAATTACGTCTTTACTTGATGTTCTGGTGGATTTCATACAGTTTTCAGAGAGATAACACTTTTGAAATGTGTATTTATTGAGATCACTTTACTTTTATGATAATTTAAGACATGTAGAATATTATTACTTACTTTTTACTAAAATACCACTCGTCTTACTTCACCTCTCATATTATTGGGTTCCCGGTAAATTGCTCGAATGGAAATTGCTCGAATAACAAGATAATCAATTTGTTTCCGTTTGTTCTGTCCGTTTGTTCTGTCTTAGCCCTAGTCTTCTATGTGTTCTGGAAATATATATAAACAGTTTGAGTAACTAATTAATAAGCAGTTCTCGTAGAAACACTTCTGTTGAGATAAACTCCATTAAAAGATTATATGTTCCGCATTTGGAGCGAACACGGTTAAAATAAATACTTACGAAAATTATTTTTTTATTTCACTCTCTAAACAAGTGTCGCACAAGATAAAAATGAAATTCGTAGAAAAAGTCGTGAAAAATCTTTTAAATAACCAAGCAATTCGAATAATTTGTAATTCGAGCAATTTCCATTCGAGCAATTTACCGGCTACCATATTATTGTGTATAAAAACAGACTGAAATTTAACTCAATCAAAAGAGATTTATTTCATCAATTAATATTTTGACATAGCTATGATAATTGGCCTGCAAGCGTAGCCGGTAATTCACACCGCACTCGAAACAAACCAAACTATCAACAATGCGCCAGGCCCGGAGCGGGCAGAGAAGAGTGAGAGGACAGAGCAGAACTAAATCACTAACCGCCCACTCATTACCTCTAACAAGGTGTCCCCAAACCTGCAATTAACCTTCCAGCGACTGCGGTATCTCATCGTGTTCAATTTGATTCACTTTTCTGATAAGGTTTAAAATTTATTACAACCGGTTGCTTTGTTAAACAGCTGGTTATGCATTTAGCTCAATTGAAATACTGTAAAAATGAAAAATATTTTGTATTTTTACATTTTTTTATCAAAATAAACCAGGGCTGTGGAGTCGGAGTCGTATATTATTAATATTATCAAAGTTATTCTAATAGTATTAGTCAACATATTAAAAAAGTGAGATTTATTTATCTCATATCTGCCGCATTGGAATTTTGTGTGGCATGAAAAAACATTTTATTAGAAAGACATCTCACATGAAAAGTAGTAGTTTATTAAATTAATTCAAAACATTAAAAATATATATATTAAGTAAAGGGTTAAAAGCAGCGCATAATATATATTTAGCTATGCATATAAGTTTAGGTTTCTCAGTGCATAATGTACCTTGGCTTGAAGTTTATGTGAAAAGATTTATTTCATCTTTAGAGTTTAGAGCAATGAGGCGGCGATTTAAATTTACGACGAAAGCTGTCTCATATATGAAATGCAGTTAATATAATAATTTAACGCTTCATAGTTATGCTTGGAAATAGGAATGCTAATTGCAATGAAATTATATGAGCACAACATCAGCTTCTTTAAAAGTAAACGATAGCGTTGGCTTGTTTGAAATCGTGGACTGTTTTTTTAACTTAAAATGAAATAAACCATTTATCTTTCAGGACATAAATAAAAATTACTATATAGCAGTGCATTTTATGTGAATAGTATTATTAATGTTAAATTATTTTGTGTTTGTTTCAGGATTTGGTTTATCCAGGAGATGGCCACAACTGGCGAAGTATCATATTCTCGTTGATGGTCATCGGTATGGTTATTGCCGGAATCGTCACTGCTATCTACCTTCTTGGGTAAGAAATTTACTTCGATTTTTTTTATATAAACTGTAGCATAATTATGAATAAGAGGAGCTATTTCATCCCTTCGAAACTTTTTAATACATCTGTGGGTAAGCATTGTTCTATCAGAAGTTAGTCGATATTTAATTTATATTATAATAGTACGAGCTATACCCTAACAATCTGGTTTGGGCTTAATTTCCACCAAGATCAGTATCAAATTTATATTGTATGAATCTTTTATTTGAGTAGTTGAGTATGGGTGCATGTAATTTCTTTTTTCGTCGAGTTGGTTTCATGTGATTTGTGCATATGAAAGTATGTGGCGCTTATTATCTTTAACGCCAAACGTTTAAGCACGTGTATTTTGTTTATTTTTAATATTTTGTCAGCACACCATTTTACGTATTTTATTTACTTAGAAAGTTAATTTCGCGATTAAATAGTTATGATAAAAAATGCTTTTTAGCATCGTAAAATCTAAAAAATATAAGATAATAATAAAAAATAAATTATTGACTGAATTGGCATTTACTTGATAAAACTCCATTGTAATAAGGTGAAAAAATATCAAAGTATTTAATTATAGTTCTACAAATATTATTTTATACATATTTGATAATAAGTTATCATATGTATTTATTTTTTCACCTTATAAAAAAATAAAACACAGAAAAAATACTATCTATTATTTTTAATCTATTAAAAAAATCTAGTTATCGTATTGTTTTGATTGAAATATGCTGTGTATGATTATTTTTTTACCCCTTGTCCACTTCCAATGTGGAGCATATGGCATCCTTATGGAGATATCTGAACAGTCTTTTTTATGAGAACTGTTTGTCACTTAATTGCTTAACCTCACTTTTTTCTACGAGAACTGTGTGTCACTCAGTTGCTCAAGGTGAGTAGTAAGGAAAAAAGGATAAGGCTAAAACAGGACTAGCGGTTAACTAATCGCTATTGCTACATTCAGAAGGATGGGAGAAAAGGAAATAATGTGAATTGACATCACAAACACCCAGTGATCTTACCGGGAATCAAACCCAGACCTGCGTGATCGGTAGAGCAAGTTCTAACCAACTGGGCCACAGCAGGCGACTGTGTATCATAGTTATAATATAATTTAGTGACGGAAGATCGGTTTGGCAATCAAACAGTCATCTTAAGAGACAATGCAGCACCGACATCTTTAGATTTTAATTAAATATTTTTTTTTATATTTCTATTGAAAATAATATATGTTATGTTTTCCAGATATGTGGACGAGCTACTGTACTGGTCTGGCCGCCGGATGCGACTCGAGGAGTTTCTGCGAGGAGAGCTAGCGCCGCAAAGATTACCACCTGCCTGGGTGACGCCAACTCACTTCGTTTTCCAGTCTGATGATGGAGGCCTCGCCGTTCTTGACACTGCCAATGATTCGATTACTACCCTCGTCACTAATCACACCCTCGTGAGTTCAATAACATCAACCCCTTCTAACAGCCATTTTTTTTAATAGGAAATTTTATTTATTTAACTAGCGAGTACCCGGCATGTGTTTCAATGCCACTCAAAGAATGAAAGTGTTTATGTTTTAATTCAGTTTATTGAAGTGATTTTGGATATTGTTTGTTTTTCTGTTTGGTGCTTATACGAATAGATTTGAAGGTTTTCCAACGTGTGAGCAGGCCACATGCAGCTGTTCATTGGAAAAGCATGGATTTTCAAAATTTAGTACACACACTTGTAGCGACTGTTCCTGTGATTCGTTGATGGTCATTGCAAATGCAAGTCGCACAGGAAACTGCAAACACTTAAATTTGAATGACACATCTGTTGGAATCATTGTGCACTTTTGGAAAGTTGTAATTTTTCTCTACTATGAAATTCAATTAAGATTTCTTCATGAAGATTTATTTATTGCATATAAAAATATCGATGAACAAACTGAGTAATACGTTACGAAACAATTTATAGCAACATATTATAATTTAATAGAATAACGACCATTTCATCATTCGAGCATGCGATCAGATGTGTCTTGAGTTCCTCGTCTCACAAAGTCAATACAAAAAAAAACAGTTTTTCATTTTTGACCTAGGTGTTAATGGCTTTCAATGTTCAAAACATTTGGTTTCTTGGTTATTATTAGCTATAATTCAAAAAAGTAAATGATATTGAAGCAACTCACTTACAAATTAAATTAAATTGAAAATCAAGATAGGTAGTTAGTCTTCACCTGAAATTTATTTATCCTGCAATATAATTTAATTCAAATTACTCACAATCTGATTTTAAAGCACGTTGAAATTTTTAAAAACATGATTTTTACTGTATTTGTTTTGAATAGATCTTGTAATCATTATTAGTTTACCTTGATGTGAAATAATTCTTTACAGATAATGAATGTATGTATTTCATTTAAGCAGGATGTGTTCAGAACGAATTTGACAACAGAAGTAGTCGATATTGAATAAAAAAATGTTTCAAAACAATTATTTTATAATAATAAACAAAATAGTCTTTTTTACTAAATAGCGAAAAGTATTTATGAATAAACCCAAAAGCTCTCAACTCAACTAAAGGTTTATTTTTATCTCTGAAATAGGCACACCTCTTTAGGGCGCGGGGTTTACCGTTTACTCAATTTATTATTATTAATCTTTCGGCAAAAAGCTCATCTTTATTTGAATATTTATGACTTACCTCCATTTTGGTCGCCTTAAGCACCGCAGGTGGCAGACCAACCAACTGCACAACTTTAATTAGTTTACTCTTTGTTTGTTTCAATATTTAAGATAATTTATTTATTATATGAGAACTATTTACTTAGTAATAAGTTGATTCAAAAACTATTTTAGCGTATTCTAGTATATTTAACTATGTATTCATATTTTTATTTGTATCACTTTTCAGCTTCATAAAAGCGATTAATTACGTTTTTTTTACTATCATTGAAAAAAATGATAGTGTAGTTGGGCCAATAATATAATTGAAAATAAACAATATATATATGAATTCCTATCTAAAGGTGAAAAAACATCAAATTATTAAAGGTCTACAAACATTAAATTTGAATCGATCAAATTATGTACATTCTCACAGATTTTGTCACTAACGACCCGGGTTTTGCCTTTCGGCATCTTCAGGCATTCAAGTGCACGAATGAACCTGAACTGACGCTTAGTAAATGAATATTTCGTGTTTATATAAGAAGTGAATGTATCATTGAGTTTAAAGCCATTGCTGGCGAAAAGGATAAGTTCATGAGAATGCCCTCAGATTTGAGTAGTGATTCCTTTAGATTTAAAATGAAATATTAAACATGCCGGGATATTTTTTTCATATATTTTTATACATTACATTTCTTATATAAATAAACTGTATACGAATACTAAAGCGTCACTATTTAATCTATATTCATTATTTTTATTCAAACCAACACAAATTAACAACAAGCCAACCAAAATAGTCAAAATGTATTTTCTTAACTTTGAGTAGTCACTGATAGAATTCAATTATTACTAGGGTTGCGTTGTATAGAAGGATACGTGAATTCGGCGTAGACCTCCTGTATGTGTCTACGTCATAGACGTCTACGCTGATAACTGGAGGTGAAATAACGCATTGTATTGTTCACAGAGGCAGTTGAACGTGCGAGGGTACCAGTGCTCCCCCGACTTGCGCTACGTGCTCTTCCAACACAACGTGAAAACGGTACGTGATGATTTACTTAAGGCGTATTTTCTTTCAGAAGCGTAACGTCAACGAAACTGCTTCGCGTAGACGCATCAACGTAAAGTATTATGGCTGTCTTTTCGAGATTGGTGTCTGCATACAAACCGGTAATCAACTCAACTACTAAACTTTATGCATCGACATGTTTGTAAGCTTACATTTTACATGTAAAAATATATATTTCGAATACTAAAACGTTTCCAAAAGATAAAAAAAACATAAACTATCAACTTTTTAATCTACCGTTATAAATAAAGATACAACAAGCTATGAATATGTTATTTTGTTCAAAGAACACAAGCTGTGATTTAACTATTGTACTTTTTTAACATACGATACTTGTAGCCGAGTGATTAGCAATATTGGGTGTATGTTTACGTGATGGCCGATTTGAATCGGGGAACTGACGTTTAAATACAATGATTTTTCTGTCAACTTATGGATTTTTTAAAATTTACGAATTTATTAATCTTTCACGTTTACTCTGACTTTAAAACTAAGTAGAAAGAAGATTTACTCGTCTTTTTCTAGCAACATTCTTTCTCTCTCATCGAATGTTGTTTGACAAACTATTTTGATAGACTTCATTATGAGTTCATATGGTACAAACGACGGAAATTGTTTCACGGAATTTAATCACTTGTTTCGTTTTTTATATATAACAAACATTATTTTTATTTCAATGAAAAATAAATAAATTATTCATATTACAGTATTGAATACATTTTAAAATTTCAACCAAACGATCTCATAACATACTATATTGAATGTATTTTATTTTCAATGTCACCATGATTTCTTGGTGTATTTCATTATTTTTGTTTTGTTATTAAATATATATCTCTATAAAGTTTTTTTGTTATAAATCTATGCTTTTTTAAACTTTAATCTGTAAATAATATGTACATAAAAACCAAAACAGTTTGCTTAATTGTATGATTATTTTAGAATTGTGTATGTAATAATGTTATAGATACAATGAATTTAAGAAGAAGCCCATGACAGCAGTGCACTATATTTGTACATGCAAGACTACCTTGCTAAGAATTAATTCTTTGTCAAAAACACGCTTTTAATTATTATTACGGTAGAGAAAAGCTTTGAATATATTAATTGTATATTAGATCATCTAGTATATCAATATATTTTTCATTTAAGGTCACCCAAAAAAAACCATACATATTTTTCTTTACGGAATAAGAAAAAATAGTTTAAGCATCTAGATAAGAGGTGGGGACCCTTTTCATTTCTAAAAGCCACATTCATTTATCTGATTCAATATATGGCCGCAGTAAAGAAAATTTTGACACCTTCACCTCTATTTCTTCGACTATCGAACATATGTATAATGGGTTGATTACGCTCTTTTTTCAAACGTTTACGTATAATTTATTGATCAAAGTGAATATTTTTATCATGTCAAAAGGCCGCATCAGAGAAGTCAAAAGACCGCATGATCCCCTCTACTGATCACTGTATTTTTAACATATTTGTATGTACTTTGATTGTATAAGTTTGCTATGGACAGTTTCAGTAGGTAAAACGTCAGTACAAAGAATAGCGGCATTTATTAACTTTGGTTATATTAAGTAATATTTTAACAAAGTTAACGCGTTTAATTTCATGTTTGAATTGCGTATGTAAGAGCGCAAGATATCCTAAATGACATTTTCTTTCGAGTGACTGTTTGTGGACAGTAGAGTGTGCATATAGTCACAGAATAAACAACGGTAGATGTATGTGTACAAGAGAGGCGAAGGGAAGTCCCAGCGAGTAGCGAATTGCGAGAGTTTCACTCAAGTATGCTAAACAGCTCCCAAGCAAATGGGTCGAAAATTTAATTTTCAAATTACAACAGGACCAAAACGTTTCGCTTCGCCTCATCTTTATATGCTTTTACAGTGAAGCGAAACTATTAATCTATAAAATAATTAGTCTTTAAATTTCATATAAAGATTTTTTTTTTATTTTAAATTTTGAAAAAAAATATTTGGCACTACAGCAGTGGAATTAATGCGCCAAACATTTCAGATTATTTTTCCTGAAAACGGCAATACACAAAATAATCCAAATCAAATGTTACATAGCCTAAATAAAACATTTAATAAATCAATCAATAAAAACACAATATTCCTTTGTACTTCATTCCACTTTATTTAATATTTTCAGGACCGGTTTCGCTCATCGCGAGCATTGTCAACTGATAAGAAATATAATTTAACAATGCTGTTAGATGTGTTAAACATTTTAATTTTGTGTTATTTTAGAATCACTTTTAATGTAATTGGTAATTTCTTTTCAATGCCAATTGTTGTTTATAACTTTTCATTTTTGTATAAATAGCATTGTTAAATTATATTTCTTATCAGTTGACAATGCTCGCGATGAGCGAAACCGGTCCTGACATATTAAATAAAGTGGAATGAAGTACAAAGGAATATTGTGTTTTTATTAATATAATGCTTTTCCACCAATTATTGACAGTGAACACCCTAAAAGTGATTTAATAAATCACTAAAATGTGACGAATCACTGAAACTTACTCTCTTACCAGCTACGAGCATTTCTGACGGCGGACAGGAGAAACAATTTCATTATATCTTCTCTTTAAAATATTCCATTAGGCCAAAAAAAACCCTCCGAAATATGCATGATATTTCTCGTTTTTTGACAATAGTTTTTTTTATACACCACTTCTTGATGGAAAATAATTATATTTATAAAAAACAAATATAAATGTTCAATAGGGATAAAATTATATTATGTTCAGAACAGATTTCTACCAGCAAGTGAGCACATTTCTTATGACTGATGAGAATTATATCCATGTTAATAGTACTTATTACGACACAATTTTTGAGGAACGTGCGCTCACTTCTTTGTTATATGTATTTAAAAAAATATCATTACTTTTTCCATCATGATATTAATTTTGCTTGAATGTATCAATCGGTTTTATTAAATGTAATCAATTCAAAAATACTGTTTTGGCATATAAATACTGAATTTCACATAGCTTATTACACGGTGTATTACCCTATTTAAAAAATATATACGAATAAATTTATTTTGGATAACAAACTCGATATTTGTTCACTGAAGAATTTTCCGGATAGTTTGTAGATTCTTTTTTAAACTTAATCACTGTGTATAATATTCCGACTACAAGCAGAACAAAATCTCAGAAAGAGCATTTTTCGTTTCATAACCTTTTCCCATATTGCAATCCAAACAAACATAAGTGAAAAAATCTTTTCAAGAAAAACAGTTCACAAAAAGATTTCTCCCAACTCGGGAGTCGTGTTCTACTTAAGAACCTCTCCAACCGAAGACGAAAATATTTGCCGGAGTGAGCTTTCCATCGCAAAAGTGGTGAGGTGATTTTCTCTACCTTACCAACACAAACAGTAAGCTCTGTTTTTTCACATTTTTTTCCCTTGCATTATTCGATTTAAATAACAGTTGGGGTATTTTGACTCATAGACGAACATCTTAACAAAACATTGCCTAACGACAACTGGTTGTTAGTCTCTCATTTAAAAAGGAAAACGTAAAATTTATACTTTTTATTCATGTCCGCTCCCAATGTGAAGCATATGGCTTCCTAATGGAGATATCTCAACAGAAGTTTTTTCTACGAAAACTGTTTGTGACTCAGTCACTCAACATCTTTTCAAAATAAGTAGTAGGGAAAGAAGGTTAAGGCTAGAACAGGACTAGTGGAGAGGAAATAATGTGAATTTACATCACAACACCCAGTCTTCGATCACAACTTTGAGTTAAATAATTTTCAATTTCACTGTTATCTTACCGGGAATAAATTGTATAATCAATGACTTTTCATTTCCACACAATAGTGAAATATTTTGTCGCAAAAAAATAACGCTACGGCGCAAAAAATATTTTAAAAATTGTTGATAATTTAGCAACTGAGTGACATTATGTATGGTGAAAAAATCAACAGATGCAAAAACAATTTTTCATTATTATAAAATAAAATAAATAAAGAAAAAATATAATTCATATTTCACTTTTAGCTTTTGATTGTCTCAAAAAATGCTAAATTCGTTATTTATTATTGTATATTTATTAAATGCATGTTCACACTTAACAAAACACATAACTGTTTTTAATCTTTAAATGTCAGCAGAAAATAGTGTTTCAAAAGCATATGAGGAGTGTAAAGTAAAGCTGTGGAAAAAGCAACATTCAGATAGCAGAGGTAGTCTTTTGTTGGCTTCTCTGAGGTTGCTATTTTCGCTCTGAATATTAATTTTGAAATACAGTTCGCTTGGCTAATACTTACGGAAAATGGAAAAAAAGGATTTCATAAGCACGTATACATTCTGAATTCTTAGAAATGTGCGGTGCAGTGTATCTTTTTATTATGCCTTTTTGCGAGAATGCTTGTCATATAAAATATGTTTGTTATAGAGTCAGAGCAAACTGCCATTTTAAAAAAAGAATATGACATATTTATTAAAATGAAACACAAATTGCTGTATAAATTTAAACCTTGTAAATTACTATTAAGACGAAAAAAGTCGATTTATATTTTATAGAAAAATATTTGTTTTTTTTTTCATTAAATTTTATATTATAATATTAAGTCAAACCAGATGAGAAGTAAACAAGATTAATTGTATCAATAAAACTTGTTGTGGATTAATCTGTTGTATTTGAAGGCTTATCACTAAAACCGAAGGCTGTACTTTTGTGTTTGACACGTTGCGTCGCAAGTAATTTAAGTTTGCGCTGCGCAAAGTTTTCGTCTCGATCTGAGTGACAGTTTCAGACTGGCTTAATCTCATCTGTGATGGATCAATGAGCAAAAAACTTATCCGCCCCCACTAATGTCGGATTAGGCGGGCCAGTTTAAACTTACCGCGAGCTTTGTTGAATGTCTCCCGGAGATTATGAAGGCTTTGTTTGAGCGCCACTCTCGCAATGAAGGTTAAACCCCCGTTCAAATGTTGGCAACACGTGGCTTTTAAAATTAAATACGACAAAGAAGATATAATATAAACCTACACCATTTCTACCTTCAAGCAATTTGCGTATAATTGCTGTTTCTTTTTTTATTACAATATATGAATAACTATCAGGGTACCAAAAAAGAAAATTAAAAAGGAATACAAAATTTTTATCCCTTCCAATTTTAAAATTTCTGGACGCTTAATTTAAAAATAGCTTAAATGAAATAAAGAAAATATTTACATTTGAAATTCTAAAATATCAGTAATTTAACAAATTAATATTTGTGAGAACCATAGCAGTTGCCCAGCGTTTTATCTTAAATTGTAATAACACTAAGGTAGAACATTAAATAGTGAAAGACAGTATCAGATTAAGCACATGAGAGGCCCCATGCGCAATGAAATTTGGAGGCCCTGTTTTTCCGATAGCGTAAAAACGACAGAAAATTCTATGTAAAATAGTTAAAATTTGAACCAAAAGTAGATGGGTTACATAATATAAGTTTTTTTGTGAAATTTAGAGGTTCATTTGCTTATAAGATAACCCACCACTGGTGAAAGACATTTAACTTTTTAATGATCAAACGAATATCAATGTATCACCTTGCTATTTATTAATATTTTAAGCTTTCTTGTTTATGACAAGTAAATATTAAAAATTCTGCGTAAAATATCATTTTAATATATTGAATGTAAATCCTAGTAGACAACAAATAAAATTGTCAGAATAAATAAACAAAAATTCAAAGCAACTTAATATGTTAAAATAAATGATTTAACATCTTATCTCTTTTCTCATTATATGATTGTTAATAATTTTAACAGATTTCTGGCAATGGTGTGTTGTCGATATAGTTGTCAATTATACATAAAGATTTTATCAATATATTTTTTAATGTGATATTAGGTCACTTTTAGGGTGTTCAGTTGACGATGCTCGTAATGAGCGAAACCGGTCCTGACATATTAAATAAAGTGGAATGAAGTACAAAGGAATATTGTGTTTTTACTGATATTAGGTAGTTACGTGTTCTTCTCTTACATTCATTTTTTATTATTTCTGTCTTGTAATTAATACATTTTTCTATATTTTAACAAGAAATGTGTTATAATACTTATTAGCTACTACAGCTTATAAGCTGGTCAAGATCCTTAAATAAAAAATATATAAAAAATAAAACACTTAGGTTAAAGGTGGAAATGCATCAGGGCCGGAGTAAGCACATGAGAGATCCCAGGTGCAATAAAATTTGAAGGCCCTGTTTTACGGAAAACATAAAAATGACAGAAAAATCCAATTACAATACAAACAAATATATGAAAATCTAAACAAAAAGTACGTGGGTTATATTATTTATGCGATTTTTGATGCCCCTGAGATTTGGAGGCCCCAAGCGCGCGCCTCATTGGCTTATTGGGTAATTCGCCGCTGAAACGCATTAAATGTTATTTAAAAAAAAAAAAGTTTTTTTGTTAAATTTCACATTATTTATTAAGAAACAGGAACAATGATTATTCTAGCAATGAGCAAAACCAGTCTTGACCTTTTATAAATATTGTAAAAATTAGTACAAAGAACTGTTTTTTTAATTGTATATAATGCCTATCCACATTACACTTAAATTGACAGAGAACATTTTAAAACATATTATTAATTTTGTTTCCTTTTGTATGTACTTATATGTACTACTTTTACCAAGAATTGGCTTCAGCAAACTTTAGACTCTGAATTTTAATGTTAAATGTAAAATAATACTATACTTCATACGTGACTTTAATCAAGAAAGCCTACGTTTCAACAAAAGACTTCATTATTTTATTTATATTCTGCAGTGGAAAATGTAACCTTTTTTAATTTGCAACATAATGTACGTAGATATCATTTGAACAATGCAGGTTCCGTGATTTGTCTCCCGGAAAGGCTCGATAAAAAACAATTTGAGCGGTGACTTGTTGTAGCGCAGGCTCGCTCACTGTGTAGCGCTTTCGTGCGATCGCATTGTCGGACGCCGGCAGCTTTTCTTCCTTCCGGTATAATTCTACCGACGTCGACTGAGTATCTGGCGTCATTGTAAACAGCGCAGCGACACAAGCGTGCAAACACTTGAATATACGACATCAATTCTCGTGATAGATTTATATGCCTTGCTGAGGTTTATTGATATCAGTGATATAAATAAAACATAGTTTATGTTACTTTTAACCATTAAATACGTTGATCAATATCAAAGAACTACACAGAGCATGTTTTTTTAATTATTATTTTATAAACTTCTACGAAATTTTAATATCTGAATTTAAATGTTTCTTATGTCTTTCATTGTCTAAAAGGCACCTTTATTTCAGTATTTTTTTTAATTCCCACACGTTTTGTCGCTAACGACCCGGGGTTTTCATCAGGATCTTCTGACGTTCAAGCGCACAGATGAATTTGAACTTAATTCTTTTATACACATGATACACTTAATTACCAAGCATCAGTTCAAATTCATTCGTGCACTTGAACGCCTAAAGATATCAAAAGGCAGGTATCCCAGGTCGTTACTTTATGTTTTACGTGGACTAAATCAAAGCAAATGCAATCTCGGTGCTGCACGAAAATATCAAATGGTCTCCGTCGCTATAGAGTGTCCATGTGATAAAACGCACACCGCGATCAGTTTTTTTGATATTTTGATTCGCTTTAAGCCGTCTTCCAATCGCGTTTGCAGTGACTTCGCCCAGGTTAGACGTAGCGTCAGTGTCTAAACGTGCGGGAGTGTACACAATTTGATAAGAATACACATTAATATACATGGGTGTTTATAACAAGCCAAGTAAAACTAATAACGATTAAAAGCAATAAAAAAGTGAAAGAAATTTATAGATTTACGATACTTTTATGAATCTAGTCCTAGATGAATCACGTTTTGTTCAATTATTATCAAATAACTTCGAATTTATATTTATTTACTGAATTATAATATTGTGTTCACCAAACGTAAATATAGTTCAACACTATTCATCCGTCGTCGAAACATCATTTAACTGTTTTATTTTCATTCTCAATATACTCAAACGAAATGTTTTGCAGAGTGTTTCATTGCTTACAATAAATATCCCTCGAGAATAACACAAAAAAGATTCCAAAACACATCGACTGCAATACCGTTTATCCAATTTAAACAGGAAGCGAGTGTCTCCACGCGAAGATATATCTTCAGCAGGATATCTTTGATTTCTTGGATTCAATTGAAGCTCCCCGCAATTAGATTAGTGCTGGCTGATTAAGTCTTCGGCGAGACCGGGTGCGCTGAACTCGTCTGCTTCGTGAACAGTTAACGATACGTCAACTCTTTGCCTTCGCTGACATCATTGATATATGGTGGCAAATAGTAACGTTTGCACCGTTTTTAAATCAAAATGAATAACAAAAATAAAGAATTGATATATTTGATCGTCTCTCTTATTCCATATCGACTTTGGAAAGGAAAAAGGACGTAACCCACACATAGCAAATTTTACAGGAGGCAGAAAAAAGTGTTTTGATGATTTTGGGCTAAATGCAAATTATGAAATATACACAAGTTTGAAGTGCACGGAGACTTCTAAACTGGTGTATAATTGACATAATCTTACATTAATTAAAGAAAAATTGTCTAGGAGAAACCTTTTTTTTCAGTCTTTTTTCTTGGTTTTAATTTTCTCAAGCTCATCTTTTTTCTAACTTGAAAGCTAAATTTAGACACTAATTCGGCTCTTGCAACTTACATCCTTTTGATAGAACGTGTATCAAGTTTAATACATTGTGATTATCGAAAAAAGGTGTTTTGAAAAAACTGTGGATTACGTCCTTTTTTCTTTCCACAGTCGATATGGAAAAACATAACTTATCAGTAAACGTTATATCACCATGTTAAAAAAAAATCTTTGAACCGTTTTTAAGCCCTGTCTGTTTTTAAGTTTGTTAGTCAGTTTATCAATATATCTTACCCAGATAGTTTTTTATGCGTGTCCGCTCCCAGTGTGGAGCATAAAGCATCTTAATGGCATAAAGTATCTCAACACATTTTTTTACGGGAACTGTTTGTTACTCATTTTTTAAACTTCCCCTTTTTCAAAAGAGTATGAAAAATAAACAATACGATTAAGACAGGACTAGTGGTTAGCTAATCGTTCTCGCGGCGCTTTGTTATTATATAAGGATTGGAAGGGTAAGGAGAATTTTTTGGCACTACAATCAATTGAAAAAATGCTGTCCGTACTGAGATTTGAGCCCGAGAGATTCATCACGGAAGCCAACCACTTTGAAAGATAGATCAGGTAACTAAATGTCTTGTATCAATTTTAACCTGTATATGTACTATCAATACTTGGTGGAAAGGCATAATATTAAAAAATAAAACACACTATTTAAAAAATTCTACATTTTCTCTCTCCTAACAGAATTTTAAAACGAGATTTAGATGGAGCAATTAACTTACGGGTCATCCTTTCCAATGAAGGTGAAACTATTAAATAAAATCACTTTATAATGAGGTATGTTGTGTATTTTTATTACCATTAAAATTCATATGATATATAAGTCGAGGTGTGAATAGTATTACATAAAAAAGCGGATATCAAAAAAAAAGTGGTCGAATATACACAGAAACAAAAACATATATTAACAAAATGCGACGCTATCATTTTTTCCGGAAAGAGCACATCTCAATCATCTCGCCGCAGCACTGTCCCCCCTGCCGGTCAGTTATTGAAAATGTGGGAAAGCTCGCCATACAAAAATGTTTTCCCGAAAATACTGCGAAACGAGTAGCGTTTTTCAGTGGTTTCCCGCGCAGCTTTTTTCCATTACACAAAAAGCTGTGGAAATAAAAGAAAATCGCTTTTAATATTTTACTTGTGCATCCGGCGGGTGGCGGGCGGGACACCGCATCTCCGCACTTTTATCACAGTACTTGAGTGTATTACTCGTATGAAAAAGAAATTTTGTAAACGTTTTCATGTGTGACCGAAACATTTTTTGCCGTCGAGATAGGAAAAAGTTGTGAATGGGCGCTATCAACGATATCTATCTATCTCGGTTTTTATGACTGTACTTTGCCCTTTACGTATTCATGTAAATCGATACGTATATTACGTATCAGGATTTTTTTTTTTGAGAAAACACTTTTCGTCACTGTGTTTTAGCAATGAAATTTCAGTATTATCAAAGTATCAATGACTTTTTCATCCATGACCGCTCCCAATTTGAAGCATTTTAATGGAGGTATCTCAACAGAAGTTTTTCTACGAAAACTGTTTGTTGCTCAGTAACTCAATCTCTGTTTTTCCAAAAAGAGTAGTAGGGATAGAAGGATAAAGTAAGGACAGGACTAGTGGTTAACTAATCGCTCTCGCTACGCCCAGTTATTGAAGGATAGGAAAAGTGAGAGGGAAATAAAACACCACAAACAGCCATGTCTTTAAGCAGAAATCGATAAATCGATCGAAAAAATTCCGCCCATACTGGGACTTAAACCTGTGAGATTTGGCACGGAAGCCAACAACGATAACCCTGACATTATAATAACTAATGAGTATGAAAGTCATTATTACAAGAAAATTAACTGTTCTTTGTTTTTATTTTTGTATTTATAGAGAGTAGGTTGGATAGAAGGATAGGGCTAAGATAGGACGAGTGGTTAGCTTATCGCATAGGTGTGAAGATATTTTAGAGATCAGAACATAAATTTATAAATCAACTGACGCCAACCACGTTGTCCCCTCGACCACGGGACTGATAAATAATATTGCTGCAATACTTTCTTGGAACACAAAAATTTCCTCGCAGATTGCTGGTAGTCGTTGGGGCTCTGGATGGCGACTACTGGCCTAGGGCGTTTCAACTATATTGTACTTTGTTTTAGGGTTTTCTTTATTGACATTGGTACAAATTGTATGTGTTTTACCTCTCGTTACGCGTATGCTATAATTTGCACGGATTGATTAAATTACGACGTGTTTTCTCAATAACTGTAAATATTTATGATATTATTTTTACAACGAGAGCATGGATACAACTTAAAAAAAAAAAAAACAGTTCGACTGGAAGGAAATACGGTTTTAAATGTATTTTCAATGCTGCATTATATTTTCGAACACTTATCATATTAATAATCTTTTGCCAAATATTAGTCTCAAATTAAAATAATTAAATGTACATTTGTTATAGTATGTAATATTTTCTTAGTTTTGAAATATGGGTTGGATTCTTTCTTATAATGTGATACAATGAAAGCCTTATAACGTATGTAGTCTGCAAATCACTAAACTGGCACCTTGCCATTTATTCCTTCTATACCAGTGTTCTTCAACTTTTTACACCCGCGGACCATTAAAAATTGGAAAAATATTTCGTGAACCGTCGTCAACCAGGTACATACATTTACGTACAGTCAATTTTCGACTTACTTAATGATATATATTAAATTTATTTTTAAAGTTTTATTTTTGTGAAATTCGACGAGTTTCGAATTACGTACAATGTGGCAGAACAAATCCCGTTGCAAGTTCAGAATTTTCTGTACAACTGAATGTGTCTGCTTGTACTAATAATAATTTTAAAAAGTGGCAATTAAAACGTTTATTCAATGTTTAAAAAAAATTAACCATTTATGTTAATAAAATTACATCTTTTTTAGTGTGACATTTATTTTGAAATACAATTTTCAATACAAATTTTACTGTGCTTGATATATACTATTTACTGTATTGTTTTTTCGGATCGGTGCTGGACCGCGGACCACACGTTGAAGAACACTATTCTATACTACGCCACTTTGAAATAATAATACTATTCGTAATGGCGGACTTACATTAAGCTAGTGGCTAATACCAGCGATCTTATCGACCCGTGTAAGGATTGCTTTGGCATGACTAAATCCATCGAATTTATTGGAGACTCAGTTCTAAAGTATGCAGTTTTAGTGACATACAATCAGTATTTGTAATGTAAAAATCAAATAAATTATTTTATACAATGCATTTTGATTGTGTTATATTATTAGTAAATATTTTTTTTAGATGCGTATCAACATTTATACCCGATATTACGCGGATTGTTATATTAAAATCAAATTACAGTAATTGTAATTCTATCAAATTGATTGAAACATAATGTATTGATTAAATTGACATTTTGTCAAAAAAACTTTACCAACAACTACTTATATAATTGAAAATATAAGCTTTCTTGTTATTTTTAATACATAATAATATAATATTTGTTTATTTTAGTTATTAATAGTCTGCCTTACTTAGATGTTAATTAATGGAAATGTCTTGCCCCAAATCAACAACAAAAATAGTCTTACTGACTATTAATTTTTTGGCAAAAATTGTCTACTAAAAGTAATATTCAAGTTTTATGAAAACGCGTTATCTGAAAATCACAAAACGGGTTAATTAATAGATTAAGACAATGAATTTACGCGGTATTGTCATCTTTTGCGGAAACACTAATTGAAATAAATCTTTCAATTATTCAATTAAAACAAGCTGATTCTGGCATATAAGGAATGTACCAAAATCGGGGACACAGAATATTTTGATGACAAAAAATTTTCATTTGTTTAACTAAATAATCTGGGAAATCAATTAATTTTGATGAAACCTTTTCCAAACTATTTTGATAAACTTTAATTGTGATGAAGTGAAGAGCTTTTTTTTCATTGTGTATTCAGCATTTTAATCATATTTTTTATTCTGTTTTAATATCGAAGGTAAATGTATAACTATAAAATATGTATCAACATTCAAATATGTATCAAACCAAAGACCACGCACCCGCCTACGCCCAGGTAAATCCAGGACGCTACGCAGGAAAAGCAACATCAAAATACACCAGATGAAAGGGAAATTGGAGCTCGGCTCCATCAGCCCCATAATTTGATGTATAGATATCAATCAACAGCTGTAAAACACGTACATAGTTTTGCTGTTAATTACATAAACACTAAAAAAATGCGTGCCCTTTATCGTGATGATAAGACAAACAAAAATAAGTTTCGTAAATATTATGAAATGTCTGGACGTCTTGCATAATATGAGAATACAAAAGTTGGAACTGTGGAGGTAAAATACATTTCTACTTTCTTGTTCTTATCTCAATTTAGCTACTTGATTTAGTAAATACTTCAGTGTAAACGGCCTTTGATATCTTCTAGGTATCTTGTAAGATGTACGTATATTTTCTTTACTGTACAGAACGTACATATTTTATAAAATACATTCCGCGAAATATTTCTGGGAGCTTTGCGATCTCGTTACTTTGGAAATATTTTCATAACTTTCATTCGTCGCTCGGGTAATTCCGCCTTGGCAAATATTATTTATGTGTTTATGTTGTATTAAAAACTTCCTTCTACGCGGCTTGCATTCGGTGTAATGATATTAAAATTTAATAACGTCATATTTCGCGAGGGCTTTCTGGGAATATGAGACTCAAATTTGTCAATGTGTTTTTTTTTTTCAAATTCGTTTTTTACGTAATAGTATCATACAAGAGATAGTATATCATTTCTGTCCTAGAAAAAAAATTAAGTTAACAATGTGTTTGAAATTTGACAATATACAGATTTTCGAGCATTTATATTATAGATCAGTATTCCACTGCATATACGCATTGGGAAAAAAAATGTACAAAATCGACGATACTCAATAATTGGTTCACTCTAAAATGTACAGTGGTAGTAAAATTATTACTAAGCATATTCTGAGAGATCTTTTCTTTGTAAAATAATATTAAAAGTAACAGTTATGTAACTATATTTTTATTATTTTCAGGTTTTTCGGAGAACGTTTACGGCCCACTTTACAGTTTATGATGTCACGAATGAGTGAGTATTATTTTTATTTTATTAAAACTATTTAAAAAAAATTGTTTTCTAAATATGCTAATACTTTAATTATGTAACATAGTACGTATAATATATAAAAGGTCAATGTAGTATAGAGTGTTTCTTTATAAGTCATTACTGTTTAGCTAAATTTATATCTTAATACAACTTTGTAAATACAACTTTGAGTGACATTTTTATCCTGATTTGTAAAAAAACAAAATATAAAATGTTACCGCCGACTCCATCGAAAGTATTAATATTAACAAAAGTTAAATAATGATTTTGGTAAGTATACCAACGTCAGAAATATTATAAGCGATTTGAATAAATTTTATTTTTCGTATAATTTGATTGAATGTAAACGATGCAAACAAAAAAAGGAAAAAAATATTTGCCATACAATTTGTAAATTTTTTAACTTGTTTTACTCGTCTTGTAAATTTTTACGAAATTAGAACTATTTGTATTCAAAATTACGGCATTGAATTATATTCGACTTAAGTTTATTATTTAAATACCTTTCTTTTCTCTTTGTATTGATCTTTTATGATTTTTTATTCAAAAAATTTTGATACATGATCACGAATTTGTGTTTTTAATTTGACAAAAAAAATAATAAAGATGTGTATTCAATTTATATAATACATCTTTACACTTTTGATATAAGCTGTCTGAAGATGCTTCTCAAAAAGTGAAACACGTGTCTGAGTTTGTAACACAATCTAAGGCAGGGTTTCCCAAACTGTATTCCACGGACCACTGGTGTTCCGTGGGACCTAAACAGGTGGTCCGCAAAAATTTGGAATGGTTATCTACGCTGCAACAGATTTAAATATCTTCTACTTCATATTCAAAATCGAGTGATGATGAACATCTATTGATGTTTGAAACCTCAACTATCTAGGTACAGGCAGAGATTTTGAATCACTAATAGCTTTATTTACTCAAATGTAACATGTTTTAAAATAATTAATTAATAAATAATATTTGATTTAATAACATGTATTTTGTTTAATATTTTTACTTTAATGAATTACCGACCTAAAAATATAAGCTGTGTTCTGGTAACATTTTCAGATTTTCAAAGGGTTCCATTGCATAAAAAATTGGGAAATACTGATCTAAGGAATAAACAAGATATCAAATTTGTTTTATATTAAAACCACCGAATCCATCAAAAATACTGCATGTTGATTTCTGTACCGGTATATTTATCACAATCCTCCAAAAATTAGGTATTGTATAGGAAAAACTGATAATTTTATTTTATCGATAAAAACACTACCACGTCACTCTGGGTCCTTTAAAACAAGTCAATCGAAAGATCGCGTGGTGGACCAGAACAGGCCCTATTAAGGTTTGACAATCCTTTGTTGTGCGATTTGACAGACGGGGTAAGAGGACACGGGGTGGCTTAAGACTTTGAGGGTGAGTGGCGTGTCCCGGCGGCCGGAAGCGATTACCGGAGGTCCGCCATTGTGACGTAGGCTTTGTATTGCGCTTCGATTGTTTCTCATTGTGTGGAAAGCGTGTTTACCTTTCGTAACTTGACACAATCCTCGCGGCTTATTACCATTCCATTGGTGATGATTAAACTCAATTGATATATTGGAGTGTGATATATTGTTAAATTACATATAAACGTGACTTTTATATTTTGTATTATGACTGTTATGTGATTACCATTGACCAACTATGACATGGGAAATTTCACAGAAATGTCATTTCATTACGACGTCATCTAATTTAAATCAGATTTAATTTTAGTTTTTTTTCTGTAATTCGTCAGAATAAAAATATTATACGGTAAGATTTTTATAACCATTTTGGTAAGGCTAGATTAGGTTAGGTTAGGCTTGTTCTTAATTGTATTTAAAGTATGACTATTTTAGATAAATTCTGACCATTAATTATGTATTCTGTCCTGTGTACACTCACCGATATATTATGACCGTTTTATATAAATTCAGACCAATTTGATAAAAATATGACTGAAACTGTATTAAAATTCAGACCGGTTAAATACGAGCCTAAAAGAAATTTCGCAATACTTTGCTGGCGTGCTCTTAAATGTCCAGGAAAGCAACCACTCACGCACAGAAAAATCTATGATTTTAGGTTTACTAATTTTTCGTAAAGTATAATTTCGTCAGTTGTGTTTAAAAGTCTGCCATATAAGCTAGAAATTCTGAATAAGGTCAATAGAAAATAGCCGAATAGTCAGTTAATGCCTTGTGATTTAGCATGTTCCAGATATTGATGTTTCTGGTTACCACACGTCTGCTTCATTTGACTGGATGATATGAGAACAAAGAGTTTGATTTATAGTGCTTTTTTATTCTTTCGGGTAAATGTTTTTTTATTTTAATATTCAAGATTTCCATTTTTAATTGAAATATACAAAACGTTTCTGATTAAAAACCATACTCAGTTCGAGTTCGTCCGTGCACTTGAACGCCTGAAGATGCCGAAAAGCGAAACCCAGATCCTTAGTGACAAAAACTTTTGTGTGAATGTACATAATTTCAGCGATTCAAATTTATTGATACTCCACCAAGCATCTTTAGTCGAAATCTTAAATTAAAAACCATACTCTTTTTCATTTGGTTAAGAGATAGAACCAATGTCGTCCAGATATATTTTTTTTCATTGTTAAAATAGTATAGGGTATTAAATTTATTTTCTTATAAATTGACTGTATCTAATTTTCGTAATTGAATTTAACTAGTACTATCAATTGTTGTATCTTACCCCATTCCTGCGTCTCTTAAAAAAGACAAACCTACGACTTTTATTTTGTTATTTACAACCGACGAATTAGAATCAAATTTTCAATTTATTCGTAAATCTTGCGATGTTCTGTCTGATGATGCTTTCTAATAGGGTACAGCATATATTACAGTTTGTAACACAACAAGTGAAATAATAAAGTTATCAAATTGAATTTTATATTAAAATTGAACTACCGCCGAATCTATCAAAAATATAAAGTACTGCTTTAGTAAAATTTTCGCAATAATAGATAGCTTTAGTTTATTCATCTAAATTATCAGAATTGCAAAAAAAAGAATGATATTTTCTCTGATCCGTGATTCATCACAATTTTGATTGTTTGGCTCAAGCTTCAAAGAGTAAATAGCGACGTAAATTGGGATGGTGCGGCTGACAAAACATAATAGGAATATTTGCGTAGCGCTGTGTTAACCATACATCATAATATTTCTTTCTTTTATGTAAACTCGACGTAAACAAGATCAAAGAACCGTTTTTGTTACAAGTCTTGATAATTAAATAATAGAATTTGTGCGGGCTATATAAATGCATGGTGTTAGAAAAAACTAATATTCAGAGAATTTTTTTTCACATTAGTGTATGTATGTATATACTTCCATATACATATTACGGAGCTTAAAAAAATGATTGTTTAAATATCTTCAAATCTGATAAATTTACGTTTCTTCATATTTTCACATTATTCTAAGCTTTCTTTGCCGCCTGTGTGTTCGAGTGGTCAACGTTGTTGGCTACCGCTACGGAGGTCACGGGTTCGAATCCCAGTACGAGTAGTTTTATAAATTGATTTTTCAATCGATTTATGAATTTCTGTTCAAAGGCATGGATGTATGTGATGTCTTGAATTCCTATGTACGGGGCGTATCGAGAGCGATTAGCTAACCACTAGTCCTGTCCTAGCCCTGTCATTCTACTCCTACTCTCTTTGGAAAAATAGAGGTTGAGCAACTGAGTAACAAGCAATTCTCGTAGAAACACTTCTGTTGAGATAAACTCCATTAGGAGTCCATATGGTCCACATTGGGAGCGGACATGGTAAAAAAAATTAAAAAAAACTTCTAACACCAGTCACAGTCGCCTATGTGGTCTAATAGGCAAAAACTTGACTCTACTGACCTGGTGGTCTAGATTTAATTCCCGGTAACGTTAAGAATTTAAATTTAAGATCGAGGGCATCGGTGTCAATTCTCCTCAACTTGATCTCGAGTGATTTTAAAAAAAAATCATCAATATACTCTCTCTTTGAAATTCAAATTATTATGCGCATTAGTATAAGATTTAATATCAAATATTAAAAAAAACACTTTATTGAACCAAAAAAATCTGAATTCATGCTGCGTCATATTTTTTACAAGAATAAAAGTAGAATTCAAATGAGTTAATGAAAATACCTTTTTCGATACCAAAACATTGGTAGAAATATCTGATATAAATTTTAAAAACAATTCTTAATATGCTGGTCTTGTAGTGTCTAGTGGTAAATTGTAGTCGTTTGTTTTCAGTGTCCACAGGTTCGAATTCAAGTTTGAACATATTCGCAATTTTTTCGTAAATTGCATATTACATATAACTAAAGAAAATAACAATTTCACATAATAAGATTTTATAAAAAAGTATTTTCTAAAACCAGATGCTTTATTTAAAAATAGCAAATTGCAATGCAACAAAAACACCAAAATGAAACAGTCCCAATTTGAACAAATGCGCATGTTTCTATTGTACGTAGAAAACCTAAAGTTCTGCTTAAAAAATAATACAAACTTACAAGGAAGTATTGTTAAAAGAGACTTTACACTCCGCAACATAATCATCACAATTTCATACCTACAGTCTTTTGAGTCATGCTTGCCTGGTTGTAAATAACGAGGAGGCTTCGCAAGACGTGGCAGGATGTCGGGAGGGTGGTGCGTGGAATGGCTGTAGGGTGGTAGAATATTTGAAGGCTCTCAGGCTTATCCGCATTCTTGTTTCTCGCCTTTGATGGGCAAATCTCAAATTTTTGCACTCGGGAAATTTTCATAGTGAAAATGTTTAGAGTTATTTGTAAGTCACCCGTAACTATTTTTAGTTTCTTTCGAAAACACCCAATGTCCAATATACCTTTTCAATGTTAAATTCTGTAAAATGTTGGTATAACAATAAAAAGTTTAAAAAGAATTGATAGTATTTCAAATAAAAAAGATATTTACACAAAATGGCTTATTCTTAGTCGATAACTTTTTGATAATGTCGTATTGCTCCAATAGATATCGATAATTGTTTTTTCGTGTATATACATTTATGCATATTAAAAAAATGGTTTTTAAGTACATATTAATTATATATTAAAATAGTGAAAAATTTAAGGCCAATTTGTTAATTTAAACTCAAAAGCTAATTGTTCTACATACATTTTATACATTTTGGCATGTAAATGCAATATTTTCTTAAAAAAAGAAATGTGGTCGTGCTCTAAGATAAACCTTGCTTAATATTTTTCGAACCAATAATGATATTTTAATTAATATTTAAACCATGTGGGGCTTTTTAAGCCATGTCCGCTCTTAATGTAAAGCATATGGACTCTTTATAGAGTTTATCTCAATATAAGAGGATCTACGAGAACTACTTGTCACTCAGTTTCTTATCTTCTCTTTTTTCTAAGGACAAGGATAGATGGATAGGGTGTCACAGGGATGAGGAACCTTTTCTTCTCTAAAGGCCGCATTCATTTTTCTGATTTGACATAAGGCCGCAGTAAACATTGACTAGGGAATCCTTGGCCGGAAACAGGAATTTACGGTCAGAACATGTCAGAAATTTACGAATTTACAAAAATGTACAGAATTACAGAATTGGCCAGAGGCCACAACAGAGTAGCCAAAAGACCGCAGGTTCCCTACGCCTGGGGTAGCACAAGACTAGTGCTTAGCTTATCGCTCTGGCAATGCTCTGTTTTTTTTATAGTATGTATAGATAAAAGAAAGAAGCTCAAGACATCACATACATCCATGCCTAAGAATAGAAATTCACAAATCGATTGAAAAATCAATCTTCAAAAAATATACTTACTGGGATTCGAGCCCGTGACATCCGCTTTCTTATTCAACAACATTGACCACTTGACCATGCAGACGGCTAAAATAAATAACTGTTTTCGTATCATGCTGTTTTAATATTTTACAGTAAAAACTGGGATAGCTCTCCATCAACCATAATATTAGGCAATTCGTAAACAACTTAATACCAAGCTATTTTTCACTTTATTGCTTATATATGTTTAAATATTCTCACTACAAACCTTTTGAATAGCTTTCTCTTGAATAGTACTTTATTAAAACATTTGACTTTTTTTAATTTGAATAAAACTTAAATAGTTTAATAAGAATTCACTTCAAGAAAACGCAAATGCTGACATTTAAAAAGACATTTTTGCCAATATAAATTCATTTTGTGCCAAACAGCTTGAGAAAGATAATACCAAAAAAAATGTCGAAAAATTCAAGTACCCAAATGGTATATATAGGTAAAGATCGAAATCTATAAACGATTTCACGTTACAAAAGGGCCTTCGGTTACAGACATTATTAGCAAGCTATGAGTTTAATTGTATTGATTCACTAAATTATCGTACAATTGATATTATGTAGGGATAAATAATTATTAGAAGATAACAAGCCAATAATCCGTAGCTTAATTTTGTTTTTTCTTGTTGAATATGTTTTATTTTATTAATGTTACTAATGCTTAAAGAAAACGCTGACTAAGGCACATATTGTTATTATAATTTGACTGCGGAAAGGAAAAAGAACATAACCCAAACATAACAAATTTTACAGGAGACATTTTTTAATGATTTTGAGCCAAAAGCAAATTATGAAATATACATTACCTTGTTGTGCAAGGAGACTGAAAAAATAGTTTTTAATTGTCTTAATCGATTAATTTAATTGAATTAATTGTTAAAGAAAAGTCTTTTTTAGTCCTTTTTCCTGGTCGCAAATTTTACAAGCTCTTCTTTTTTCAAACTTAAAAGCTACATTTAGATACTAATTCTGTATTTTTAGCTTACATTATTTTGATAGAATGTGTATCAAGTTGCATACGTTATGATTGTCTATACCAGTGCTTCCCAACCTGTGGGCCGCGGAATTCAGTAGAAAGTACAAATATCTATATATTTAAATCTGATTTTGAATTTGATGAATTTCGAATTCCTCGGTGAGCTAAAAAAAACGAGTTTCTGTGACAATCTGAGGGCCGCGGTTTATTTTTTTTAGATTTAGGGGGCCGTGGAACGAAAAAGGTTGGGAAGCACTGATCTATACAATCTGTTTTTAGAAAACAGTGGGTTAAGTCTTTTTTCTTTTCCACAGTCAATGTTATCTATGCATGCAATTAAAAAAATGTGAAAAAAAAATATCAAGATTAACTCAAAACTCTTTTACACTAAGCGTGATAGTGTAAAATGCTGTACTATGAATCTACGACTGACATTTCTAAAAATAAAAAAAATTGGAAATAGTCTGAAACAGCCTGTATAGAAGGAAGTACGCAGTTTGATGCGATGACCATGACTATAAACACAGGCACTAAAAAAGTTCACCCAACTATACAATTCACTTTGGCATTTTCACAACAATGAAATCTCACAAAGAAAGAGTACCAATTCAATGAATAATAATTATGCCGTGAGAACGTAAAAGCTGCCGAGCTTTTGCCAAAAGAAAAATATCAGCAAATAAAAGAGTATCATAAAAGCGTTACATGAATTTTCCCATCTCTAACGAGAATAATAGTTCCCTCTTTTGTTATTCCTTCTCTCCGGTGCCAATGAGCAAATGAACAGGAAAAAATGGAAAAGTGTCAGACTCTCATTACTCTTTGTGAGTACCACCTCATAAAGAGCTCAACTTGCGACTCGCGACGGGGTGTTACTGCACCGCCTTCAGGAGCGGGCCCGGCTAAACAATAGCCCGGAGCGGCGGTTTTACGAGGGTGAAAATAATTCAGGTAAAGTGAAAACGTAATTAGGTGTGTAATGACTTCGGATTTTATGATTTATGGCAGTAAATATTTCCAAATGATTGCGCCCGGAACTCTGAGCGCTGTGATAATAATGACAAATTGTTTTAACATTCTTTTCTTTTACGATTTGATTAAAGTATCACAGATTTATAAATATGATAAAGATAGCATGATAAGAATTCAGTTGCAAGCACACTGTATGTATCGTGGTTGTGGCACAGAATTTAAACTTAAAACTAAAAGTTAAAACGTTTATTTTGTATGACACAATCTTATTTATAAAACAAAGAGCGTTGTATGTAATTGGTTTTCCATTGACTGTAGGGTCTCATCGTCTCTGATTGGTTCGTTTTTTAAATACGTTTAATAGAAGAACATATGAACATTTTAAATAATCTTCGACCTGTAAATCTTGAATTAACATTGGATTTCAACGATTTCATATGTTCACTTTTAGGGTATTCACTGTCAATACTACTTGGTGAAAACACATTATATTAAGAAAAAACACAATATTCTTTTGTACTTATTTCTACTTTTATTTATCAAGATCAGGTCTGGTTTCACTCATGGCGAGCATTGTCAACTGATAAGAAATAAAATTAAACAGTGCTATTTATACAAAAACAAATTTAAATGAAACGGTGAATAAACAATTGGCATTGAAAAGAATTTACAAATTACAGTATAAATTATCAATGAGTGACTCTAAAATAACACATATTAAAATGTTTAATTAAATAAACGGGAATTAAACCCAGACCTTGCTGGTCGGTAGAATCAAGCTTTAACAAACTAGACCACATCAAGCGACAATCTTAACTTATAGTCAATTTAAATGTAATATATTGCTTAGTGCAGCACCTGTAAAATTAGTAAGCCTTTCAAATGTATGTAGTACGTACTTGTATGGGCATACTAATGTTTGACAGCCATGTCTAATGCGACGGCGTATTAGTCAAATCTGGTACGCCCTCATTTTTATAATGTTATTTTGTAGGAATTGTGTGATTAAGTTATTATTTTTTACATTCTGAGTGATTGGCTAACCTCACGGAGCCAAAAGCGGTTTTTGTTGGGGAAAAATATTTAATTTTCCCATTATTAGCTATTTTAATATTCAGGTGGAGAAAAAAATCTAATTTAACGAAGCAATAGATATTGTTACGATAATATCAGTAAAATCCGTATCCGACAATATAATAAAATATATATAATAAAACACATTTTTGTATTTATTTCAAAATTTTATTTTGCGATCAGGACCGATTTCCTTGCGATCTTTGTTAAAAAGCATGCATGTCCATGATGATTAAATTATTTTCCAACCGCCCGGTCTTAAAAATTAGATGTAGAGTAGGAAAAGGAAAAGGCAAGCTAATTTTCCTTGTCCTACTCTCATATTCGGAAATGTTTAAAAAAAAGATTTTGTCACAATAACAACCAGCTATAGTAAAATTTTCTTAGGGTACACTACAAGGTGTCAATATTCTATACATAGGAAAAAGGCTAGATTAAAATAGATAATCGCAGAACTTGAATTTAAAATATATAATTAAAGCTAAAGTTTTTTATTCATAAAGTAAGTAAATCTGTGTGCACTCTCTTATCATATTTTTAAACTTTTTTTGTTAGTTTTTTTTAATCCATTCAACTTCTTTTAACTAATTAATATATGTACCTCTCGACCGTAATCCTTAAATATGGTTAAGCGATCAGAAATCGACACCTATAATTTCTGGCTTTTAATTAAGTATTCAATTTTTACAGCAAGGCTTGTTTGTATAAGGTGTTTTTTTGAAGATTGGTTTTTCGAATGAGCAACATTTTTTCAGTGATGTGTGGCATGTTGTTCCGTATTGGTAAAATCACACCTCACCTACATTAATGGTATTACATTAGTGACCGAAAATTTTAGAAATCACGGATCTATAGCGCTCTTCATTTACTGGAACGTTCTAGCTGGTATCCTTTTCGAAAAAATATTTTTTCAAAATTTGCAATCGTCATTCTGACATAAGTATTTTTATGGCGAAATGGCAAACCAAACTGAGCAGAAAATTTGCTTTCAGCTGTCAAATTGTCTGACGTTTGAAAAAGTGTTGCTAATTCTAAAGACACACTCCTCTTCATTCGTAATTGTTGGTTTTTTTTTCTTTGAAAACCTTTGGTAGTGTGAATGTCTTAAATTTTTAATCTAGATTTAGCCGAAACCATACAACTTTTGTCATTTTCAACAATTGAATGATTCAGCGTTACACGTATGAAACGGCAAATGTTGTGAAAAAATATTTGCTGTACGCGTTCAACTCTATTATTATATTTTGGTCCATTTGTTTGATAGCTTTTTGTGTCATTAATCTTTATCGTCGCCATTAGTCATATTGGAACTGCCGAAGGGCATCATCGTTCATCTTTAAGGAAGTATATTGGAAAACTGAGCTGATTACTTTGTTTCAGGAAGTCCATCGAAAATATTGCTATAATATATCTGAGATAATATCTTATATGATGTATCATCATCTGTTTTATCTTCTCCGTTAGTGGAGCGCTCATTGAAGTTTTTAAAAAATGTATTCGTATTTTGTAGTAAGTGCAAGGATCATAATTATTCATTTATCGCTAGTTAATTTACGAAATATACATTTGATGAGCATGATGTAAAATTAATTAAAGTACTACCTATTTATAATTTTTGCGTTTTGTTTAATTGTGATCTGTATTATGTTGGCCTAATCAAAGTTAATTAATTATTTATGAACAGTTTCTAAGTTCAATTTTTGTGTCAAACTGATTTCATCAGCTACTCGCTTACGGGTCGTCCCCACCCCGGGTTGTCAGATTTCCAAAACCACAGATCGGGACATTCACTATATCGAAGATTTTTATACATGTACACATTTTCTGAAGTCGAGATTTTTAAAGGGACTTGCAATGTGAGACTCGGGATTTGTCTATTGAACTCGGGACAGTCCCGCTCAAATAGGGACGCCTGGCAACCCTGTCCCCACCACACGTTTGCATTTTTTTCATCCTTGTCCGCTTCTAGTGTAGAGCCTATGGCCTCTTTATGCAAATATTTCAAAAGAACTGTGTTACTCGGTCGCTCAACTTTTCTTTTTTAAAGAGAGTAGTAGAGATAGAATGATAAAGTAAGACAGGACTAGTGGTTAAGGAATCGCTACGCTCAGTTATTAAAGAATTGAAAAGGTGGGAAGGGAGTTTAAGACATCACAAATACCTATGCCTCAGAACAGAAATCGATGCACCGATTGAAACAGTACTGTTCGTATTGCGACTCGAACCTGTGAAATTCGGCACGGAAACCATAAGCGCTAACCGCTGCGACAAGAAAAATGTCTGTTATTACATTCATTGAAGCGAAAGGGAATTATTAACATGCTTTCATAGAACGTTTTATTGTGACGGGACTGGACCAATACTGCCTGTAAGACAAGAGGTTAGCTGCGCGGGAAATTCAAAGGCTGCGCGGGTACAATCAAATATTATTTGAATTGTTGTCTTGGAGTGCGCGCTAACCTGGGAAGAGTACGCAGGGGCTTTTAAACTGCTGTGCGGCCGCGCGCGCGTGCAACTTAGAGGAAACGTTGGACCGGATCGCTATCTGGAGCAGAGTAAAACGTCATACGCACTACCCAGTGCGCATTACGGACGCACGCACGTTAACGGTTTCACGGTACGTTTTGCATGGGTGAAGTCACAGCGAACCCGAATGGAACACGGCTTAAAGCGAAGCAAACAAACTGATTGCGACGTGGTTACTATAGCGATGGAGACCATTTCGCTTTGATTTCGTCCACGTAATACGTACAGTTAAGCGTTCAATTACGCTTTCACTGTCACTGATGTACAGTTTGTAAAACAAACGTAGACACAGAAGAGATTATCAACGAAGTGCATTTTCGACATACGTTATTTGATAAGAAATACTATTTATACAATAATAGATACGCTCGAATAGATTTTTTTTTAAAACTGATGGAGGAGAAATATTTCCAAAAATGTAATGCAAATACACCCATAATAAAGTGTACATGCATGTTCTTTTTACAGAAACGACAACTATCATTCAAATAACTAACTAATACAAGCAGACGAATCAGCATCACATTAAAAATAGGTGGCACGCATGAAACAGTGTGGAATTGCATTTTTCTTTGCTAGGGATGCCAATGATGTAATATTTTTTACTTTTTGTTTTTTATCACTTTGTATCAGTATTAAGCAAGAAAAAATAGAAAAATGATTTTGAAATATTTGAAACAACCATTATACTTTTTACAAAAATGTGGGAAAATTAACGGTTGATAGTCAATACAACGTTTTTGTTGAAGAATATTTTTTATTCTAAGAGCATCGAATATTTACCGCAGTTTTACTATTTTTTAGGAAATGTCCGTTTGCCAAGAGTAATATATTTTTTAATTGAAAATATTAAGCTATATGCTATATTTTTATGCTCATATATTGTTTTAATATAATATTTAGGTAATCATAATGATATTTGCAAAGTTGTCAATTGTTCCAAAAAAAAAAACTATTTTAGATAATGATAACATTTTTAGAACCACGTCACAGAGATGCGTAAACGCTATGCATATTAATTCTTAACTACCCACGTCTGCATAAATTGACTAACAAACCGTTAATTTGCCAAGAAATTTCATCGGTTAGTAACTGTAAAGGCAGTAAAATAATTTCTCCCCCGCTTCTGTTTGCAGATAATAATAATTTTCACTGTCATTTGCAGTGCGTCACAAAATTCATGGCTGTTCAAGTTATTATTGTATTAAAGACAGGCTGTTTGGTTGTAAAACGTTGTTTTTATGGGCGACATTTTAGGGCGCAGTGTCAGTCCCCTGTTCGCCATTCAACAGAGTCAAAGAAGTGATTTTGTTTAGTGGATATTTGTAACATTATTGGGTCGTAAATTATACTTGGCAATAACAAGGGACCTTTTCACTGTTAGTGAAATCAATATTTTTTTCGGTTGGCATCAAGTGTCTGCATGACTTCTTTCTGAAAGAAAAATGCTACTGAAAAATTAAATGCAACGAATGAACACGTTTACACTTTGATCGTGAAATTACCACTTGTAAAACACATACAATTTCCATCGGGAGAGTCATTGTTTGAATTTTTTAACTAAAAATGATTCTGATTCATTTTTTGATTTTTCGTGTGTGGAAATCGCTAGAATCTTAAATGGTGCCATTAAAAACAATTAAACTTTTAAATAAATAAATTGTATTGTCTAAGATTATAAAAAAAAACAGTGAAGAATTTTTCAATTCTTTATTGATGTACATAATTAGATGATTGAACAATTCATATCCCCTTTCACATAGGAAGTTTAAATCCGTATTTCATACAGTTTGAATGAGCCAGGTAAGTACTAGAAGGTAGAGAAATTATTGAAAAAACTGAAGACCATATCAAGGGGAGAAAAAATATAAATCCGCGTGAGACTTAAAGAAATAGATCCCATTTTTTTTGTTATTTTGGGGAATCCTGGGAAAAAATAGGTCTCAACTTTTTTCATTTCAGGAAATTCGTTAATTCCCTGGATTTAAAAATCGACGATCAAACATTTTTGTAATCCTGAATTCGTACACTATTTAAAAGTGAATGTTCAAAAAATTTGAATCCCGAAATTACGAAAAGGTTCCTGGATTGGATGTTCTAGTAGCAGTGGCGGATTAAGCACTTTGGAGGCTCTAGGCGCAATAAATTTTTGAGTCCCTGTTTTTCGAATAACATAAAAGTGTTGCATAACTCTTTGTCGTATAATAATGAATATTGAAAACTGAATTTAAGATTTCGACTGAAGGTGCTTGGTGCTTGGTGGAATTTCAATAATAAATTTGAATCGTTCAAATTATGTACACTCCCACAGATTTTGTCACTAACGACCCGGGTTTCGCCTTTCGGCATCTTCAGGCGTTCAAGCGCACGGATGAACTGTCAGTTCAAGTTCATCCGTGCGCTTGAACGCCTGAAGATGCCGAAAGGCGAAACCCGGGTCGTTAGTGACAAAATCTGTCAGAATGTACATAGTTTGAACGATTCAAATTTGAAAACTGAAATTTAAATATAAGAATTTATATAATTTATGCTATTTTTGAGGCCCCAAGCGCGCGCCTCTTGCGCTTATGGCGTAATCCGCCACTGCCTAGTAGCAGTCAGCATTTTATTTACACCGATTGAATCACTTGTTATTGGTAACTTTTGATCAAAGTGAATATATTAAAACAAATTTCTTTGTACAGAAAGTATTCTACGAAGAGTAACTTGTACGATACAAATATGTAAATATATTCATTTCAATTATTGCCTCTGTAATATTTACGAAATGCGTTTCCCCCGTTCTATTGTCAATTTCGCCGCTTCTATTATTCCTCGACTTTCCTTTTGCAGTTGGCTTTCTGGGTAATTCTAACAGTCATTGAAGTAATATTTTCATCCCTCTGTCTAAATACAAATTCGTTATCCAGTCGGTCCCCATTGTTTCGTACAGAATAAAAAATAGCACGACTCTGTTATCCTGAAGCGTTATTCTTCGGCGCTGTTACAATTTTATTTTGCTTTGTTAATGGAGCTAATTTTAGAATTTTTATTTCGAGTTTTAATCAACGCTTGACACTCGTGCAAAGGGATGATAATTTGATTTTTGAATCATTAACCGGGGACATATTGATTGTTTTTTTACGATGTTGACGGTAGCCTTTTTTATCGTCACAATGTATAAAATATCAAGTTGTACATGTCCTTTAAATCAGTGCTTCCCAATCTTTTTCATGCCATGGACCCCTAAATCTGAAAACAATAATCTGCGGACCCGCGTTTTTTTTTATTTCATGTGTTCATATTTTATCACAAAGAATGTTGAAAGAATGAAAATTTTTACGGACCCCCGCGTAAAACATGCCTTTAACAAAAATGTTTTTAAAAACCCCAGACTGCTTATCGTTCTTTGAAACACTAAAATCACATTTAATAAGTGCAATATTGTAATTAGAATTTGAATTAGTATGTTAGAGTGAATAATATGATGCATTGTGTATCTTCTCTTAGCCAGTATATATAGCTGAGCAAATTTACATTTAAAGCATAGTTCTGACGATGGCGAAAGCCGAAATAGCTATCAACGTATAACATATAAAATCTGTAGAACTGAAATACTTTGATATTTTTACCCTATTAAAATGGAGTTCTACGAAGTAAAAGCCAAATCAATAAATAAATTTGTATTTCTTTTCCAGTCACCACACTCCAGTCCGGCTGAAAGACTCGTCTCGCGTACAGCGATCGAGATTACAATATGCCGCGTGGCTTGGGGCAAAAGGTGCCATGCTCCTGGTCGCAGACAATGACATCTATCTACGACCGTCTCCCATCGTCGACCAGGAGTGGCGGCTTACCGACACAGGACGTCCTGGAATACTCTACAACGGCGTTCCTGACTGGCTTTATCAAGGTTCGGAATATCAGTTATTTAGTATACATATTGTATTATGTGATATTATTCTTAATTTGAATCATCAAATGGCAATAAGATTTATAAAATAAAAAAAAAAACTATCTTGATTTTGTAGGTCTTATTTTTGTATTGTATTGGACAAAATATTTTACATTGCATCTTATGCCAATGCCCTGAAAATTTTACAATTTGAAAATCATGCGAGGTAAAATGGACGAAAAGAGACACCCATGCCAAAGATCAATGGTGGGCTGGTCGGAGCTCGAAAGGGTTCGCGCGAACCCCTTGTTAAATTTTACTAAGGCTGGCGAGCCCCTTGTTAAGAGAAAACAATATTCTCATATCAAATTAGATAACTGCAATTTCTGACGTATATTACCTACGACAACTTCAGTACACACTTTTAACCATTTACATTAATAAGTCTACGGTAGATTGTGTATTGTTATATATTATAAGTGAATTAAGTAACAATCGATTGCTCATTAAAGTATTGCAAAGGAGTGATTAAAAAATCCACGGAGCACCGTGAAAAGCTTTGAGATTAAGCTAGCCCCTTGTTAGTATATTGCCAGCCCACCGCTGCCCAAGATCTCAAATTTAAATTGAAAAAATATGAATTTGATAATAACCTTACTGGAGTTTCAACTCAGTGTTTTCTGGTCAATAAAACAAAGATCTTTACCATCTAGATCACAGAAGGCGAAAATAAGTTATTAAGTCAACAGTTCATACATTTAGCAAAAAAAACTTAAATTTTCTTGAACTTATTATGCAGGAATGTCCCGTTTCAAGACATACTGCAACTAACCAACCGCACGAAAAACTGGAAAACACACAAACTCGTTCGCCGACTATGTGTAACACGATGTTGTTTGAAAAATATTGAAAGCAAGAATTCATATGAATAAATTCCTAATTTTTTCAACATTTACGATAGTTACCCAATTTTGTGTTTTGTACAATATATTAAATATCTACTTTTATTATTTATATACGTATATATTTACTTTAAGACGTTAATAGGCAAAAATAAAATATTGATTTGTTCTAATTTCACATTTATTTAAAATTATCAAGACCGGTTTTTCTCATCACGAACATTTTCAGCTAATAAGATTATATGGTCATTGAAACAGGGCTATTTATATTAAGCCAAGTAAGTACTGACAGTGAACACGTCAAAGTGATTAATAAGCAAATACATCGTGTTTTTTCTCTGCGTACTCTTTATTGATATGACCATAGTGATAGTCTAGTGCAGTGAAAGGGAACCTGCGGCCTTTTGGCTACTCTGATGCGGACTCTTGACATGATCAAAATATTTATTTTGATCAAAAAATTAAACGCAAGCGTTTGGAAAAGGAGCGTAATTAACACATTATATGTTCGACAGGCGAAAAAAGGGTAGGGTGTCAACGTTTTCTTTACTTCGGTCTTATGTTGAATCAGAAAAATGAATGTGGCTTTCAAAAATGAAACGGTTCCCCATCCCTGGTTTAGTGTCTTGTATGATTATTTTATGACGATTATATTACAAAACTTGCTCAAACTCACCAATAGTTAAAAGTATAATAAGTATAAAAAAAAGTTTCTAATGGGAAAGATAACATTCGCTCAATGTTTCGATTTCATCATGTGGACGAAATGGTGCGGTTTGCAAATTTTTTTGACATTTTCCAACTTGTTTATTTCTCGTTATTTCATACTGACCGTTATTTGTACTATTTTGTTCTCAGAGGATATTCTCCACTCGACGGAGGCGCTGTGGGGCTCCCCAGACGGCTCGCATGTCCTGTACGCTGCCTTTGACGACTCGGCTGTTGGCGCCCTTACGTTCCCTTGGTTCTCGACGTCAGTTACCACCGGGAACTACCCTGCCACCAAAAGCGTCAGATATCCAACGGTGAGTCTCTTTTATTATTTACATATCACTGTGTGTTGCGACGTAATATATCTATAGAATAATAATTTAAAACTAGTCACTTTTGTTCAATAAAAAAAATATTTCTAATAATAAGTCTGTATGTGTTGCATAAACGTTATACAAATTTTGTAAATTTACTTTGAAATCTCAATTAATTAAAGTATTTTATTAACAGTATTGACGAAACGAAGCACTGTTTAATTAGTGAATGTAAGAATGAATAACGTGGTCTAGTTATCAGTACCGGTGCGAGGTTATTTGGCCCCCTAGGCATCATTCACCATAAAATCAGGATTCAGGATTGAGAAATTTTTATTGGGGGATTTTGAAATCCTGGGAATTTACGGATATCCTAAAATGAAAAAATGTGTATTTTTTAAATTTTTTGTGAGGATTTTTCAAAAAAATTTTACTCGTTGCCTGATTTTTAAAACTTTTTAAGCTTTCGCTCAATATTGTGTGATGGAAAAGGCTTTTTAAGTTTGCGAGCTACTACTTGAAGCTCACTGCATAGATATTTAATATTATTAAAGTTTAAAAAAATATTTTACTCCTCTATTCATGCGCCCTCTTATGGTTTGCGCCCTAAACGGTTGCTTATTTCGCCTGTATGGTGGCGCCGGGCCTGCTGGCTATCAACCAATCTTCAATCTTCCAAATATCATAATCATTTAATCTGTGCTATCACTAAGACAATTTCCATTTATTATTATATATTACCTACAGCTAATTACACATACTCGCTTAGAAGTAACACAAGCTTGGTCAGTGTATAAATGAAATATTTAATGGTATTTTAATGACCTTTTTTTCTTGGGTGTAGAGTTTTCCGCTTCGGTTATATGATTGATTATTTACATGAATATTCATTTTTCCGCTTGTTGGCTATTTTAGTTAATATGCTAAGTTTAGTGAGAAAGCAAAACGGTAATTTCCGACCAATTAGAGCCTTAACACGCTTGAAAAAAGAAAAACTCATTACGGGGCTTTGAAACTTCTGCGTGCTTACTTACAATAATTAGATTATTTTATTTTTTACACTTGCTTAGTACGAACCATAAGCAATTAGCAAACGTCATTTGCATACTACGTATTTGTAAAAAAAGTCGTACATTTTTTGCTTAACAATTTTAAATGAAAGGCAACACTTGGGTAAAATATGCATACTTTTTCGTCTGAGTCATCAATGGCGGAATTTTATTGCAAAAATAAGATTTTTAAAAATACACATCATATGACACGCTGTTTTCATGTTGTGTTTAGTCCTAGTATATAAATACAAATAAATTCCAACACTGTCTCTATCTCAAAGATAGCTTTATATTTAAGCGTATTTTCTCTTAATAAAGAAATCATGATGATGAAGAGTTTAATATATTACGAGTGATTCAAATATCACACATTTTTTGATCGAATGACGAGTGAAAAAGAAATTATGAATCCCCGTTAATCATAAAATCATTCGTTTACACTTACATAAATCAAACTATAGATATAAAAAAAATTAACGGGTTGAAATTATAATCATGTGATTCTCCGTAACGTAGAATCATATGGCTCTAGTTTCTGACAGCGTGACTATTGATAAAAGAGGTAAACATTATTTATTTAGAAAAATCATTTGATTTAAAGAAATTCTTTGTATTATTATAAAATTTTACTGATAAGACATCAACAAAATCATATAAACTTTTAATTTCTAAAAATTGTTTTTCTGAATATATTTTTTTATTTATAGCCAGGGTCCGTCAATCCAACTGTTCAACTTTGGATCGTGGAGGTGAAGAATGCGAGTCAGCCGAAGAGATGGGAGATTCATCCACCACCAGCCTTGGAAGGACAGTGAGTATGACTGACTTCATCGCATGACTTTTTCTATTTATATTATTCATGTATACCAAAAAGAAATATCTTGAATTAAGTATTTTTTTACGTTTGTATAAAGACAGCACAGAGTTCAACACCCTTAAAATAAAATAAAATCATTCAAGTCAAATATTTCTTTATGTTCAGCATTTAAGTAAAACCTTATCAGATTGCTAAACTGCAAGAAGTGCATAAGTTCCGGTCGATTGAGCTTTAAAAGTTAAGCGAACGGTTGATATCGACGTCAACCGACGCCGGGAAATTGTTGCGGCGACGCTGCCGCTCATCCTCTTCTCAGCTTTTGACTCGGAATTTCGAAGTTATCAGCTTAACCCCAGAGGGTAATATAAATGTTTGGTATTTTAACGAGACCAGCGGTTACAACGAATTATATAATCTGAAGAATGGACATAGATTCAACCCTAGCTTTCCGCAGAAATCTACTTTATATTTTGTTTAATTAAAATTGGCAGCATACACATTTTTGCGTTTTCTTATTAACTTCTTATCAATATATCATCGTACAAACAATATTTATACAGAATCATAAATTTACAATAAATATAAATATGTAGCTGCTGTAGCCCAGTTGGTTAGAGCTTGCTCTACCGATATCGCAGGTATGGGATGGATTCCCGGTCAGATCAGAGTGAATTTGAGATTTATTCAAGTCAAAGTTGCGATCGAAGACTGGGTGTTTGTGATGGAAATCCACATTATTTCATCTCCTATCATCCTTCTGTTCATTTAATAACTGGGTGTAGCGATAGCGATTAGTCAATCACTAGTCCTGTTCTAGCCTTATCCTTCTTTCCCTAATACTAACTTTGAAAAAAATGAGGTTGAGCGACTGAGTAACAAACAGTTCTTGTAGAAAAAAAACTTCTGTTGAAATACCTCTATTAGGAGGACATATGCTCCAAATTCGGAGCAGACATGGATAAAAAATATAATATGTAATCACAGATTAAATTCAGACATTCATTTTCAGATTTAAATTCACAATTCAGACATTCATATATTGAATAAAAGTTTGCAGGAGAAATAATTGAAAAATTAAATTTATTATTATCTTTAACATGTTAGCTATATTTTTCATACCAATTTCAACTAGCTGCAGCAATTCTTCTTATTTCTAACCTGTTTTTTTCAATGATTTTGAGGCGAACATCAAGTAACACCAACTTCATTGTTCCACGGTAACTTCTCGTCTCCTATTCAAGCACCGTCCAGGTTGTTGTACTACCCCAGTATTCAAGTGACGTCAGTCCCATGTACATATTCCTTCCGAGTTCAAGTATATCAGTGTAAAAACATTGTCTATATTTTATGAGTTTTGCAGAATTAATATGGTATAATATTTTTTCCTAGAATAATATCATGTCATTTTTATAGTAAAATCTCACATTCATACATAGTTAATATATTGCAAATATTTAATTTTAATTTTTCAGAGACTATTATTTGACATCAGCGAGTTGGGTGGGCGAAACCAATCAGCATGTAGCAGCCGTTTGGATGAACAGAGCCCAGAACCTTAGCATCGTCAGTGCCTGTTTAGCTCCTAATTGGACCTGCATTGAGGTCAGTAACATATTTTATATAAATACTGCATTGACAAGGTAGTAACACTTCTTTCGTAAATAATAAAAACACTTGTATGATAATCTAATATATAAAAATGAATGTTCGTTTGTTCGTACTCTATGGGCTGCCAAACCGCTGATCCGATTGCAATAAAACTTTGACAAACTTTTTGTTTGCACTTCCGCAAAGGTTATAGACATATTAAAATTAGCTTACAGTAGGTCTATATAAGACCTATATAAAAAAAAACAATGTTTGTATGTCTGCCACACCGTTCATGCATCTTGCGCGAAAGTTATAAGCGTGGTACAATTTAATTACAGAAGGTGGAGCGTGTGTCGTACAATCGGCAGCAAACGTCAAACGTCAAACAGACAAAAAAAGACATGCTCTTTAATAAACACAATGAAAATACAAACACTTTCTTTCTTTGAGTGGCATTGCAACGCTTGCCGGGAACCGGCTAGTTTTTATAAAATTTCTTTTAAAACACAACGCTTAACAATAATTTAAAAAACTCAATATATATCACGAATGTTTGGAGTTATTATTAATTTATTTTTTCATAAGTCTACTTAGAAAATATGCATTTGAAAAATTGATAATGTAAGTCATTTTGAGAAGAAAACTATTTTTATAAAAACGCAATTAATTTTCTTTTGTAAAAAATCAAATATCATTTTCAGAAAATTAAATATTTTTTTAAAAATTCTTAAAATAGTAAATTAATTTTCTGACTTAAAAAAGAAAAGTGGGCATTTAATATTTTAAATATTCAAAAAAGTTGACGGTCCGATTTCACTTTTGAACTTTGATTAAAACCCTGCGAAATCTGCAAGCAGGTATTTCATCACCCGCCTCCTGAATTTTTCATATAAAACTTTCCCCCGATTAGATTAACAGCCAAAGTAGCTGGCCGCCATTTTTGGGGCATTTTTTATGTTCGGTGTATTTCGAGAATTCTTTCAGAGCCGTTTCAACTTTACGCCTATATTAAAATGAGAAAGTCGCGAGCGCAGTTTTGAACTAAGCTTGAAAAAATAATTGCGCTTGGTTTAAAATGTTTTCAGAGCCCAGCTTAAAAACGATGTTCGGAAATTGGGGGTGTCGAACGATAAAGCGCTAGATAAAAGGCGAAAAACAATTGGAAGTAAACGGGGAAATCATCGAAATTCATTTTGTTCAGAGGAACGAATGGCATTCGTTTCATATAGCTTGAAAATTAGACAATGCAAAATGCCACGTATCAACAAATTTACCCAATTCAGTAAATTGAGAATAAGAAAATATTCAGTTTACAGGAAAATGAATAATATTTATAGTTTTTAAAAACAACCGTATTTTTACTTCTTAAAATAGAGCTTTGAATTAAATTTAAAATAGAAAAATACTCAATTTATAAATAATCAACAACTTTAAATTAGTGATAAAAATAACTTGAGACATTCATTTTATTTAAAATTCAACACATCTGTATTTTTTATAGATTATTTTTAATTAGCATCAGTTTAAATTAATTTGTAAAAAATTTGTAATACAAGACGTGACGAAACTAACAGTATGAAGTTATGAATCTTTACATTTAACCAGGAAGATAACAAATATCGAATGGTTCAAACTAATATTACGTATATTGTTTAGGTTTCTAGTTTTTATATCGTCAAATGATATAATATATAACAACTTAGAAGGTTCTATTTTTTTATTCAAAATAAGATCATTTATCGTGAATTCCTTGTGTAAAAATCATGATAAAAATCTGTGTGAATATACTAAACTAAGAACGTTAAAATAGCTGAAACACAACCAATAAATTAAATTGTAAAAGACAAAAAACGACGTTACAATTATTTAGACTGTATTCAATCGCAAAAAAACTGAATTACATTTTCCAGGAAATTTAAGAAATAAATAGAGCGCAATTGAACAGTCTTCCGATTTTAAATGGACAGTTACATATGCCGGGTTCTCCACTTTTATAATCTATATAAATATAATCATAAAACCTTTTCCAGCAAACAAAAATAAATATAATTCTTAAAACTACTCACCATTCAAATCTGTGGGTGTTCCCATGGGCTAATCCTTTTCGTCAGCTATGGCTTTGAACTCAATGATACCTTTATTTTAATATAAAATAACTTAGATTATTCCACGTACTGTGACACGTGTTTTGCCTATTTCAGAGGCATCTTTCAGAGACATCATCGGACAGACAGCTCTCCTTTATTTCTTATATAAACACGAAACATTCATTTACTAATCGTCAGTTCAAGTTCATCCGTACACTTGGACGCCTGAAGATGCCGAAAGGCGAAACCTAGGTCATTAGTGACAAAATTTGTGTGAATGTACATAATTTGAACGATTCAAATTCGAATTACATTTTTTTAAAAACGGGAACGTAATTAATAAATCTTTTCTGACGTAAATGGGGGCTTAAAAATATACAAAAATTGGTCATGCCATTTATAAACGACACCACACATACTACGCTTGTAAATTTATGTTATGATATCAATGAGACTTTAATAGTAACATTGGCTTGATTGTTTTATCTTAATTGCAAACATGCAGCAATTATGTCATTTAAGGAAAAATAAATATGCAGCTACACTGAAAAGAGCCAAAAAGTTTTGCCGCAGAAAATAAATATTCAATGCTGTGCAAAATGGAGAAACTAAAGAAAACAACGGTTAAAAATGTGCAGTGGAGGAGTAATAATATATCGCGCCGGTGGATGTTGTTGTTAAATTACTGAGAAAACAATTTAACGTTTCGCGAACGAAGAGTTACTCGACCTCGTAGCGCCTCGACGCCGACGCCGACGCCGGCGCTCGTAAAGCTCGCCCAAGTTTCTCACACCAGGGACCGTGAAGTAAAAACATATTCAGCCGAGCAATAAAAAGTAGCCATTGAAAAAGTTACTTGATATTGAGTAAACGTATTTACTCAAATATATTACAGTATGGGTTTTTTTGGCGTAGAATTCGAAAATTACGAGAAATATCGCTATTTTTCCAGCATAATACAGTTTTTAAAAAAACGTGGATATTTGGTTAACAAGATTTGTGTATATTGAGCGCAAATTTGAAACTTTGTTCTCGTTCAGCTTTAATTAATAAATAATTATCATCCTTCAATGTACTGAAAGAGCTATCAAAAATATTCGTAAATGCTTGAGAACCTTTTTTTTGTTATACTACTTTAATAAAAATTCAATCGACAATATCGTCTTTTGGCGAATTTTAAAATTGGTGACTGTTTTATTCCAGTGTATATTATTTAACTATATGTGATACATGTTACGTTACTTAAAATAATATTTTCATAATTATGCTATTCAATATTGGTATAACACATTTATCAATTTCAGTACAGTGGAACCCTCAATTACGCTAACTCAAATTACGCACCGAACAGAAATATTCGCCGTAAATTCCCCAATTTCGCGGTCGTATTTCGTGCTGTACACACAACTGTGCGGCTGTCTGTGTGGTGCATACAGTCAAACGTTGGGGAGCGCTATGCATTTCATAACAATTTATTTTTTCATTTATTCTTAGTTTTGGCAATTTTGCATTTTTCGCGAAAAAAACGTAACCCATAATGTTCCCAACATTCGCGTAAATGGAGGTTTTATTTATAATAAATTTTAAGTCAAATTTTCTTTCCCCAAATTTCAATAAAGATCAATGTTGTACTAGTCCAATGCGACATGCAACCAATCAGGCGGCATGCAAAAGTTTCAAAGTTACATTATTTATATCGACTATAAAAATGATAAATAATATATTTTGGCAATTATCTCATTAATTTCAACATATGATATATAACTCGAAAAAAAACACCAGTTCATTTTGAAAATTCGGAATCCAAAAAAAACAACATCAATTTTAATAGGTTTGAAATTCAAATTCTAAATATCTGACGCGATCTTAATTTGCTGAAATGGCAAAAAAATATTTTTATTTCAATTCACGACGGTTCATTTTATAAATATGCCGAATCGGTTATAAAATAAGGGGAAAATCTATTTTATGAATTACTAATGTCATCGAATAAAGCATCAAAGTTAATATAAGATAACATTTCATTGACACACATTTCTTATACAGTAAAACCCCCATTTACACAAAAGTTGGGAACGTGTAATTTGGAGAAGTGTAAATGGGGGAGTGAATCTTATACAAAATCGGGGATTTAGTTTTTTCCACGAAAAAAAAAATATGGACGAAATATTTAATTACTAAGTGATAAAATACAAAACGCGCGCAAAATCCAGCATACAGACAGTCGCCCAGCTATGCGTGTGTAGCCTGGCAAGTGTTGAATACACAAAAGCTAGCCTACATCTGACTGTCTGCACCACACACACGGCCGTCTCGTAGCAAAGACAATGGAATGCGACTGTTCAATTGGGGGATTTGCGGCGAATATTTCAAGCCAGCGCGTAATTTGGTGTAGTGTAATTGGGGGCTTCATTTTACTTGCTCTCATAAACCTTTTTGGACTAACCATAAATCAGTTAAACCTCTTTTATTACCTGTGTAACTGATAATCAAACGTAATTAACAATTGATATTTTTTTTCGTCCTCTTCCCGCGTAAATTTAAAATTACGATTTGCATTTTTAAAAAAATACAATCTCAAACAGGTCTCGTGACTGGTTATTCTATGCGAATGTGCATAAAGTTTTGAAGTGCCAATTTTGCGTAATATTCGTTAAAGTAACTACAGTAAAATCTGTGAGTACTTCGATTCGCCAACCCCTTTTTTGTATAGAATTTTTTGTGCGCTTACCTTTCTTTTATAACCTCTTGGAGCTGTCTATACAGAGTGTAGAATGATGGAGAGACGACAGTTTAACGTCGTATTTACTTTTGAACGTGAACCTTTTGTGAACCCCGACGGACCCTCCGCGGACCCCTGCAGTCCCATGACGTTCGACTCGACATTGTGCCCGAGGTTTTGACAAAGTGTATCCATTCGGCCGCCCATCAAATCCGCCGCCCTCGCCATTGTCCAGGCATAGCTAGGGAGGCTCTTTCTTACTTTAGACACCGTTTTAAATCACTCGATCGTGTCATAAACTTAGAGACACCACTATGATACAAAATTGCTGTTGAATAGAATAGGCACTGAAAAAATGATAAATAATTTACACAGTTTTGTTGAAAATGGTTCAATATCATTTAACCAATCTATTATTATACTCATTTTTTAGTTTAAAACAAATCACTAGTTTTAATATTTAAAACAAATACTGGATAGATTATAAATATGTAGTTATTTGACCCTTAATTCTCAAGTGTCAATTGTGGGGCTATAATGCAAAACGTAATATTTATAAAACTTAATCTTTTTAGTAGATTCAAATACTATAACGAATAACACAAACAAAATAACATTTGCATAAAAATATGATTTCCAATTTGAAAATGACAGTGTTTTAGACATTTAATATTAAAACTAATAGGACCAGTCGATTCCTTAGGCTTTAATTACCCTATCTGCATACCTGACTCAATACCGCTCATTTTGGAAATATGTAGTACGTTTTGCATTATAGCCCCACAATTAGTGAAGAGGCTTACTTGGACTTATTCTTTTTATTGGTTCATTAAACTTATCGAGTTGTTAACAATACTTTTAAGCAGTCACAGTTTTGCCTGTTTTTAAAAAGCTTGTAGTAAATTATATCTTGAGAATCTTACAAGACATAGTCCTGTCAAGTGACCACTTTTCATCTCTGGGTCGGCCTCGGTCTATAATTGTTGTCATCGGTCGTATACAGCATTATCTGACGCACATGTACAGCTGTTGTCGGCAGACGGCCTAGTTTATATGGGCATTATTAGTATTTAAAATATGTTTTTTTCTTTATTCTTCTTGTTTGAATCCAATAAAACGTCGTTTATTTAATTAGTTAAATTCGGATCTGTCGGCCCCGTCGTTCAAGCCGACTCGGTGGCATATAAGGAAAATAATAAGGCCTTCAAGAATTTACCGCTTCTTATGGAAAAAAAGAATTGAATCTAATAGATAAAAGCTTTTATTTTTAACATCACTTTATATTTTACTTACCATTCTGCACACTGTAGTGAATTCAACCAATTATTGAAGAATTTCTAATTGAGACACCCCTGGCAAAACTTTGAACACAACTAACGTTGTTACGCTACGGAATACACCCTGAAAGAAGAGGGAACAACGTTGATTACCTTAGGGAATTTAAAAAAAAGCTGATCAAAGTGACAATTCTTCCTTTTCTTTGTTAAATTTGTCCATTTTTGGCTTGAGTTCACGACGTTCGGAAGCTGCAATGCTCAAAAATAACTAGAGACGCGTCGTTTGGCATCTAGCTAGACGCTACATGCAGCGCTTCTGTGCCGCGTCAAGTGTGATAACGAGACCACACTAGTTCATTTTTATAGTCAACATTCGACGGTCGCGTTACGGTTTCAACAAATACGCGCATTCATATCTTTATGAAGCACCCACCTGCCGAGATAATAAACGATTTTATCTTAAGCGTTGTTAAACGTATGTTATCTTCAGTTAGCACCTTTTATTTTAGATTATCGAATAGAATATGACGATCACTTCAAATCCAAATAGCCCGCACATTTATTGTTAGACGGAAAACGTCTGCAAATGTTAACTGTATTTTTGCCAATTCGCTAAGCTTTTCCAGGCTAACATTTTTGGAATTAGAATAGATAGAATGACGTATCGAATGTGCTTTGAAGCGTCTTACATGTTTGAAAGATGAATAATACACAAAAAAAAACATCTCTTTCATATAAAAAAGCACTGAGATGTTACTTTTGAAACATTCGCAAGAGAGCTGAATGCAATTTGGAATTCTACATTATAAAAGAATTATTCAGTTTTGATCGATTAGACGGTTTTGTTGTAGATATTATCAGTCAAATATAACGTATAGCTTTGTTGTTTTATTGGTTTAGTAAGTACGTGTTGCTTATGCTTGGCTTCTTCGAGAAGCATTGTCAGACAAACTCTCTGGAGATAAACTTAGACGATTGAAGCAGTGGTGGGCTGCTAATATCTCAACAAGGGGCTCGGTGAATCTCAGTCATAATGCCTTTACACTATAGATCAGCCGTCGGCAACTGGTGGTCCGCGAGGAAATTTTGGTGGTCCGCAGAGAAATCTGACATTATTTTAATTTTTTAATCCCATCACCAGAAAAAAAAAATCAACTGATTCTCTTTATTTAAATATATAATATTTAACACAAAAGACCATTTGGTGGTCCGCCGGATCAAAGTTTTGACATTTTAATCCATCTAGTGGTCCGTGAGTCCAAAAAGGTTGCCGACCGCTGCTATAGACAATACATCTTTGTATTAAAATTTCACCGAAATTGCTGATTTGCTGATTTGATCTGAGACGAACTATTTTCTTAACTTAACAAGAGGCTCGCTGGCCGCGCCAAATTTTAACAAGGGGCTCGGGCGAGCCCCTCCGATCCCCTTCCAGCCTACCCCTGGATTGAAGTCAGCTGTGCAACTAGCTGCATAATCTTTTTATTGATAGCAAAAACTTTTTTATATATTTTTTTATAAATATCATTGTCAGATTTAGAAGGCCACATTTATATATTTTTTACTTTTGATTGTAAATGATTTATTATTTCATATATTGAAAAGTATCTTATCATATTAATGTATGTGAAATGTATTGAGAATATTTTTTAGAATTTCTCGTCTATTTTAAGCCACGTTATTGAGCGGCCGCTTGCTGTCACACAAACTGCTATCTTTTTCGTATCTTTTCAGGGATGTAAACACATAACTCCGTAACTTACGATCAAGGTTTTATAGCTAGACCCTCACCATTTGTTTCCGAGGTGCGTCGACATCCACAGCTTCGGGGAGAGCTTTTGCCACTACCCAGTTCCACCGGCATCGTTTTGGAATGTTTTAACTTTGTGAAGTGGTAGTTATTTGAGGGGTAGCAAAATGCCAAGAAACGTTTTTTGTTTTGAAAAATCTGCTGAAACTAACATCATGATTCACGTAATGTCCCATCTATTGGGCAAGTCAAAATAGTAATGTTTCCTATTTCTACACTTTCTTTCATTTAAAGACTTCATAATTTGTTTATACATATATCATTACATATTATTTCCATGCACTAAATATACGTGTCTGCATTTTGCCAAAAACTTAATAAAAGGCGTGTTTAAAATGCAATTTTTGTACTCGTTTGAGCGTTGTTATCATTCATATTGTACCGCTTTATGCTAAACATTTAAATTAAATGTAAAATCACTCAATCTTGGAAAATTGCTTCAAGAAAATATCCCTTCAAACAACTAGCTGAAACACTGAACACCAGGTTATCAGAACGTATGACAGCCTTTAAATTGAAAAAAAAAACACGTCTACTTTTACTAATCACTTAATTTCGGAAGGACACGTGTTCAATCAGGAACAAGGGATAAAAATGTTGCACCCAAATACGGACGATCATAAGCTCTTTTTCCAGGAAATTTTGGAAATAAACAGGGCACAGTTGTATCGCCTTCCGATTTTAAATGAAATATTGCATATGCCGTGGTCGCCACTTCTGTACCCTATATAAATATAGTCATAAAACCTTTTGCGACAAACAAATAAATATAATTCTTAAAACCACTCACTACTCAAATCTTTGGGAATTCTCATGAGCTTATCCTTTTCGCCAGCAATGGCTTTAGACTCAGTGATACATTTATTTATTATATAAACACGAAACATCCATTTACTAAGCGTCAGTTCAAGTTCATCCGTGCACTTGAACGCCTGAAGATGCCGAAAGGCGAAACCCGGGTCGTTAGTGACAAAATCTGTGGGAGTGTACATAATTTGAACGATTCAAATTTAGCTGAAAGCATTTAATACTGCTCCTTAAATTGCTCGGAAAGATGTGTAAATTCAGAGTGGTAGAATAATTTTTGGATTATAGATGTACAATATTAATTATCTTTTTTTAATAGTACACCATTCGATCCGTGTATCAAATCCTAAATTCAAAGCTATATTGAAAGAAATTCTAAAATCTGTTCTTTTTTAGTTCTACCAAAATATTTCCGAAAAAATACACAAAAGCTTTTGCTAGCGAGCCTGCCGAATGACCCTCCAACAAATTTACCACTGCAAACTTTCCCTCTTGAGCTTTCTGAGAGTGGATCAATATTTTGTGTCAACAAGTCGTGACTCGTTGAATCTTACTAAGGGGCCATTTCCCTTAATCCTTTACTGATGAGAGGGGATTTCGACAACCTCTTTTTAGCAGCCTACGTTGGGTCTACGGCGTAGCTCTCAATAAAGTGTTTACGTAGTTAATTTGGTTTAACTTAATCATTTTTTTTTACTTTCGCAGTGCATTTTTTTGCAGTTTTATTATTTTCTATAGTGTCGCCACTATGCTAATTTTATAGTTCATATATTCTAAAGATAGATACTTGGTGGAGACAATATAGCATAGTATTATTTTTGCAGTTTTAGCTGTTTCTTATTACCCAAGTATGTATATGATGGTTTTTATAAGGACCTTTAGTCATCTTATAATCCAACATTTTTTCTGAAGATCAAGAAAGGACAACAAACAAAATGGCGATGAGGTTTCGTACCTATGCAGGCCATTTATTATTTCAAATGATATTTAAGGTGATTAAATAGAGAATGATCTATCTACAATAATAAATCGTTTGTATTACTTACTTTCTGTAGAAAGTTTTGTAATTTAAGTTTATTTCCGAAAGAATACTTTGATTTAATAAATTGTTCACTTTCAAAAATATAAGAATGTGATAAAAAAAAAACCATCAAAACTGCGTTAACGAGTACTCGCTGAAAGTCAGACCAGGGTACCAGGGTAGTACCAGGGTAGTCTTACCATGGGTAAGTTCTACGTAGCTGCTGTCTCACATCCTGTTTTTGGAGGTTGTCCTAGAACAGGGATGGGAAACCTTTTCATTTATAAAGGCCACATTCATTTATCTGATTCAACATAAGGCCGCAGTAAAGAAAACGTTGACACCCCCCCCCCTTCTTTTAAGTACAATAATATTTCATGAAAATGTACGTAAATATACGTGATTCAGGGGTTACCAACCTTTTTTGACCCTAGAGTGCATTTTAAAATATTGGTAGGGCGGCAGCACATTTTTTCAAGGTTATTTATAACCCAGGAATTTAACGATTTCCCCAAATTAGTTGACGGGCGCACCGAAATCGGTTGGTGGGTGCCATGGCACCCGCGGGCACGGGGTTGATAACCCCTGATCTAATTAATAAATTATCCAATTGTTTAAAAATTGTTCCAATCGTTTTTTTTGTAAAATGTCCAATTTGGAGTGTAAAAACTGTTACGGCTAGTGCGCAGTAAACTGAATTTTAAAATTATTCGTTTTTCACTTTGTAAATAATGTCCCTAAGGGACAGGCGCAAATGTCAATAGGTTAATTACAGCGCATTCAATTACTGCCAACTTTGGCCTCGATATTAGAAAATGATAATTAATTTTGAGAGAACTCCCCACCGAAGTATTTTCTCAGCCGATCGACGCGGTGGGCGTTTAAAGGGTTAATAAACAAGCGATTCTGGAATTTTTCAATACGGATACTGATTAAAGTTAGAATTGAATTCTCGATTTTTCAATTTAATTACGTTTAATAAGATGTATTGGGGTGATTTATTTGGGAGCACCTGTCGTATTTAATAAAGAAAAGCTTGACGAGAATTAATTATGAAATTTCGACAAATTCGATTTAATAAGGGCGTAACGCAAAGCTATAATAATAACAGTGTTTTGCTTAAAATACTTATAAACGTTTACATTATTTTTTAGTTGCTTGGTATACTTTTCAAGACTTTTAAAAATTCGTGTTCATAAAATCATATCTTTCCGAATTCAAATATGGTTGTTTGTTCGCCTCTTAAGATTGCTATATATTAAAAAGATAAGTTTAATTTATTCAACAGATTGCAGCATTTGATGAGGTCGTCTTTTAAATTTAATATTTTAATTCAAAATTACAATAACTTTTAAATATATTACGTAAAATTGGGCTTTTATGATCAACATGCCGACCCGTAATAGGCAAAAAATCGTAACTGACAATTTATAAATTTTACAGGAGAAGATTTTTTTAAATAATCATGTTCGAAAAAGGAATTCCTTGTTGCGGTTAGTTAATAATTGATCAATGTTTAATAAAATTGACTACTTTCAATTCTCTAGATTACGTATAGCTATTTTAAATTAGAAAGAAAAAAGTATTTTTAATATTACATATTTGTTACCAACTCTTTAATGAAGTTTCTAGTAAAGGTGAAGCCAACTCTTCGCGAAAAAGATCCAATATGATTCCTTTCGGTTACAGACTCATTCGGAACGAGCCCTCGAGGACACGTGGCTTGACGTTCAGCCCGCTCCGCTCTTCGCTCCGGACGGTGATTCTTTCCTGCTGCTGGCGGAGATCAGAGAAGGCAGCACAGACAGGTTCACTCACATAAAGCACGTCACCATCACGCAGCAGCGTATGGCTGTCATCAGCCACGGTCGGTACGAGGTCAAAAAGATCCTCGCCTGGGACACCTACAATCATTTAGTTTATTATTTAGGTAAAAAAAAATTATTTAGTATTAAAAAATAATTATTGCTCTTCGATGACAAAAAAATCTATTACGTATATGTATAAGCAATCAACTGGGAAACTCCCAGATTCATAAGCGCCCTGTATTTTAGTGAATAAAAAAAATACTGATATAGAATTAATGATAATTTTGTGGAAAAGTGGCTGCCCATGCCACTAAAACGTTCTGATTGTGCGAGACGTTGCGATTGAGAATGGCTTAAAATAATGTGATTTGTTTCATGAAGGATAGATAACAAATTTGTAGAAATATGATATAACAAATCCAAGAAACTATGGAATCATTTCTTCTGGAATTAAAAAAAAATGTGAATACATTTACTACCTTACAAATTTGTAATTGTAATTATGTATGAAACTATAGCTAATACTGTCACTTTACTCTTCAAGGTACACAAGATAAGAAGCCTGGTCAGCAACATCTGTATGTCGTGAGAGATCCTGTGAATGAAGATCCTAGAAGATCCGAACCTCACTGTGTGACCTGTGAGCCCTCGGCAGCGTTGTGGAGTAGCAGACTTTATTACTCAAACTGTAGTCATTTTGATACTATGCTCGCTCCGATGGCACCAAATGCAGGATGCAAGCACTATGTCCTCAAGTAAGAATTAATAAAAACTTTTCTATTACCTGGTTCCTCCACAATCATGTTTACAGTAATATTATACTCCGTAATTCTAAAATTCATGTGGTGCTTAGATTTATGAAAATTAATATTATATTACCAAAAAGGTCTTTTATGTAGTAACTCCATTAGCTTGACTTAAAATTCATAGCGCAAATATTTTTTCATTCATATTTTCACATAATTAACTGAAAGTTTATTGACTTTACATTTATTGTTATTTAAGCAGCTTAAAATACTCACTAGTTGCACAAAACCGGTGATGATATGTAAGCTGAGTATTTGAAATATACATATTTATTCAAATTATCATTTTATCAAATCATGGTAGTAGAAATCTTTAAAACTGATCAGTTAAATCAGTTCGGTTGAAATCGATTATATAATTAATGTGAATTGATTTTGACCAGGTGTGAAGGTCCAGGTCTTCCATTGGGAGGAGTTCATGACGCACGAACTCACCGTCTTCTGAGAGTCCTGTACGACATGCGCTCTCGTGGATCTCCTCGGCTGAGGGAACTAGCCTTGCCAACGCGCAGGACCTTCGAAGTTCCACTACCAGGAGGGTGCAAGGCACAAGTTTTGCTCTTACTTCCGCCCAGCTGGAGAGAGGAACTGAGAGATGCAGCATTTCCAGTTCTTGTCCAAGTGTAAGTGAAAAGGTTTTAGTGTAAAAATTCTTTAGATATTTTCAGATGCCTTGACAAAAACTGTTTTGTTCAATCGTTAAATTTGCGGTACCCTTAAGACCAGACCATCTTCATCAATTTCTTACCTTATCCTTAATTACAAAACTTTTCTAAATGGAATGGTTAATCAAATGAATCATAGGCAGTGCTCGTTAAAATGATTTCATTAGCTGTTTATATGCTCCACGTTGGGAACAGACTTATTACCTTAAAAAGGTTTACTATTACTATTACTAATACCAGGGCTGTGGAGTCGGAGTCGGAGTCGTGAAAAATGAGCGGCTCGATTTTTTTTGAAAAATATATTTAATGATGTGTATTTAAACAAAATAGTCAAAAGTGTTAACATGTCATGCTTGGCTGACCAAAGATGATCTGATGGTATACATATACATATATAAGTTAAAATGAGTCGTTAATTGTTTTTAAACTGGAGTCAGAGTCGGAGTCGTCAATTATTTTAAAGATGGAGTCGGAGTCGTCTATTTTTCACGCGACTCCACAGCCCTGACTATTACTATTGTAGTTGTTGTCAAATTTCGTTCCCACTTTGCTTTGTATTGAGCCAAGAAGGTAAGGGACAATGACGATTATTGAGCTTATTGATAATTATTGTATTTCGAAAGGTATATCTATTATTACCAGTGGTACATCCGTGAATCATCAACGAATGCCATACATAGTGTTAAAATCTAGTGACTCCATAGTGCTAATAATTATTTTAATATTATTCTAGTGACGGTCGTCCAGGTAGTGCCCAAGTTTCAGAGCGATTCGAAGTGGATTGGGGCGCTTATATGTCTTCCCATAATGACGTGGTCTACGTTCAGCTGGATGTTCGAGGAGCTTCCGGCCAGGGTAGGGGTGCTCTCAACAGGAGGCTAGGAAACGTCGAGGTCAACGATCAAATCACTGTCATTAGGTAAGACGAAGGAATTTATACAAAAAAACATCTATATCATCATGTACTGTTGCTGGAATGTAATTTCAGGTTATTTTTATTGTTACAGCTTGTTCTATTTTACTTTCACTAAATTTCCTACCGTTGCTTTGATAACAGAAAGATAAGCTGAATGGAATTATAATAAACAATGTCCGAGTTACTGAGAGTAGTGTTTTGGAACATGAAAAAGTTACTTGAAGGACTAACAATGACATATTTTCTTAATAGCGTAAATACAAAATTAAAATTGATTTCTTTCAGATATCTATTGGATACATTAAAGTTCTTAGATGAGACTCGAGTAGGAGTTTGGGGATGGGGGTACGGTGGTTATGTCACCGCGATGCTCCTCGGTTCTCAGCAGAGTATCTTCAAGTGTGGCATTGCTGTTTCACCAATCACTGATTGGCTCTACTATAGTAAGTCTTTACTCACATATATAACTTGTTTAAATTGACTATTCACATACATTATGATTTTGATCTAAATAACTGATTCATGCTTATTTATGCTCATGTATGTCTACTTAAGACAATGTTGACTCGTATTGTTGCTTATTAATAGTAACTGTTTTTTTTTTATCACCTAAAAATTATCTTAGTTATAGTCAATTGCTATTTGTTAATTGTTTTATATTTTTTTTCAGATTCAGCGTTTACGGAGCGCGTGCTCGGTCTCCCAACAGACAATTACAAAGGGTATGTGGAGTCAGATGCGACGCAGCGCGCGCGTAATGTCCCTCCGCATTCATTATACCTGCTGCATGGATTAGCAGATCTCTCTGCTCCTCTTCAGCACGGAGTCGGTCTTGCCAGAGCGCTGGCTGATGCCGGTGTCATATTTAGATATCAGGTATTTTTCCCTTTACAGTCATATTGTTATTTATTTTAAATATATTTAATCTAAAAAGGTCACACAATAAATGTAAATAGTTGTATATTTTCAGTCAATATGATTTAATAAAAGAATTGTTTCTGCTATGCAATAAGGAAAAAATATTTAAGAATACCCTTCTCCATGAACCGAGATAATTAAATTTTGAATATCAGCTAGCCATATGCATGGAATAATATTTCCCTCTATGGTGATAATATGAAGTTTATCTGTTTGGTCAGGTGGGCTATTGCCAAATATGCAAAATAGTCCAAATAATAATGATTTCTCTTCTCTTAACTATAAAAACTGCTACTAAAGACAATATATTATGACTGATGAAGCTTTATACACATGTCTAATATTTAATGTCGATTTGAATTCCAGAGTTATGCAGATGAAGATCATTATTTAGTGGGAGTTTTAGAGCACGTATATCGCTCCATGGAGGACTATTTGAGAGAGTGTCTCAGCTTAGATCCCGACGATACCAAACCTGCGCCTCCCGACAGATAAGCGAGGAGACGAACCGCTCTGTTACAAATCTACAATCATAGATGGTGCAAGTATAACAACATTTATAACAAAAGATCCATAAGTGTTTTTATAGTGCTTAATAATATTGAAAGTAGTTTCAGTTCATGAATAGAATAGTTCACAACGATAGGTTATTAAAAAGATAACGACATCTTATCAAGTCTTGATTTCAAGAAATGAGACATTTTTAAATAATTTTAGTTAATTAATGAAAAAGTTTTAAAGCGTGTAATTTTTCTTCAATAATAACGATATGTAAGAGACATGGTGAACAATTTTAAGGTTGTTATAAAAATAAGTGAACAGTTTCAAAAATCACGCATGTCTTTCATCAGTCAAATTATTATTAAAGTATATTGTTGATTAATATTACATTTAATAAAGCTAGAAATACATTTTATTCAACCATTTCATTATGTAAGTTATACTTATGTATATGTGACATATTTTAAATGTACATTTTTCATGAATAATTATTATTAATGACAAAGAAGCGATCGATAATGACAATTTCATAATTGTACTTCGCCTTACTAATTGTTTGCAAAGAATAATGTCAATCGAACATAATTAATCTTAATTGAATTTCCAAACAATCAGTGAGCTTAGATCGTCAAGAAAACAATCCAAAAAATTAAATTAGATAGCAAATCAAATAAAAAGTAATGTAAATTATAATTAATTGTAATTATAAATTATTAAAATGAAACACTCGGATTCCTAATTTTGTTAATAGATTCATTTACATAAAATTCTGAAATATAAGTTAATAATTATCATAATGATTTTTTAAACACTTTTCAAGATTAAATTTATGCAACTATGTGGTATGGTAGAATATTCACTGTTTGCAATTGTTTATATTATATCATCTAATATCGTTGCTCCAGAGAACTATGATACGGTATATTTAATTTTATATTTTGACACATTTTAATTCTTTAATAGATGTCAGTTTTGCATTGACTTCATTTTAATTTTGCGATGAGTAGCATAATTGTTGTAAATACATATGTGCTCCGCTTCTGCATATATTAATATCATTTTAATTATTTTGACTGAAAGTCTGAGAGTAAAATTTGATGTCTTGTTATCTTGACGATCTAGACAAACTGTCTTCATAAAATGTTAAGTAAACTTTTATATAAATTCCATATAAGAATTATTTATCACAAAGCACATCTGTCGCTTTTTATATTACGCATGAAGGGAATTATTTTTATCGCCGCCTTTTGATAATAATATTGTTGATCGCTTGGCAATTATTTGTTGCGAATCTTTCTCGACTAAGGATATTATATTTATGTATTATACGAAACAGACGGGTGGGGCATTCGATGGCCTAAATAAATATTAATCACACTAGTTTAATTTTACAAATGCGAAATATTTATTACAATAAGCTTATTATAACGTTTCGAGCTTAACCAAAAACTTCCTTTTGCATTGACAATTCAACCCGGTGACGTGTTATAATATTCTCTTTGATAAATTCAATTATAATTAATATCATCGGTAAGTCTATCTCGATAAGTGCCCAGTAGACTGAATAGGCATAGATTATTCGACACGAAAAGATAATGAATACAATCACTTCTAATTAATCAATTTGTTATGTTGGTTTTAATCTAACTGACTGTTTTGTCAAATGACGTCGGCTAAATTTCATAAAAACGTTCACCACTTTCATTCTTCCAATTACACTAACAATCCATATTTTGGTGGTGTAAATTTACAAATATAAATACTTTTTTATTAATGAAGACTGTTTCCGTGCCGGTGGCATCGACAAAATTACATTTGACCGTTATTAAATAAAAAATAATGTCACCGCTTAAGGCTGGCACCGTCATACTGTTCATCTTAGGAAATGTCAAATTATAATTAATACCTTAATCAAAACTATTTCACGATTTAAATGAATTCGATATTTGTTTAAAGTTCAATTACTATTTTTTCTCATTAAGAGATGTCACCAGTACAGAAACTTTGGCTTTAATTTTAACTTTAATTACTCATATTTTTTAAAAACAATTGATTTAATTTTTCTCATATATTTTAGAAAATAAAATCTTGTATTATTTAGCTTATCCATTCTACATCTTCCAGCTCATCCTTAGTCATACACTATTCTTAGTCGATCTGTCTTGTGGGAGAGTTTTAATGATTTACTGGAACACCTTACAAATTAATGTCGAGGTAAATATGGAATACATAAAAGAAGGAAAATTTATTGTTTAATACAAATATAAATCAGAAAAAATATATGAATACTCTTGTATTACAACTGTTCAATCAACTGATCTCATTTATGGTGGCAATAATTCTACTGTTTATAGTTTATTTATGAACATTATCAGTAGCTTCATTGTGTTTAACGGTTGTAATTTTTTAATATTTTTTCCACATTCAGTGTACATTATTTCATTGATTATTTTCGAAATAGTCGATATTACAAATAAGAATAAAATTTGCAAAGATGTGTTTCTAGTTGATATTCATTTTAATCATATCAATAGACAACGAAAAAACAGAATTATTACTTATCACATATTCGAGCGTCAAATCCTTAGTTTATAGTGTAGCGTTACTGTTAACGTTGATTTTGAATAATTATCTATGGAATAATTATTACTTTAATATAGAATTAGGTTGCCGCTTGGGATGAGTGAGAAAGTCTCTGGTGATGAAAAAATGTATCGAGTATTTATTCAAAATTCATTTTTTAACTAACAATAAGTTGACTCTATCTTGCCTTTACTCTTAAGAATAAATTAAAATATATTATTATTATTACTCCTTCTTCTCGATAATTAAATTAGAAGATCAAAGATAAATTGTATTTCCTCATCCGTTATTACGTCACAAAATATTTTATTACCTACCTACCTAAATACGTTAGTTTTTTAGTAACATTTTTAAAAAGTTTCTTATAAATTAATACTAAAGGGTACTTAAATAAAATAGTAATAAGCTTATTCAATCACACGGGATCATCACTTTCATATGGGGTCGTTTAAGGGTTTCTTGACAAAGAATTCCTCACACCAATATGTTATCTTTGCTGAAGAATGAATGCCGAGGCAGTATTAATTAATACCAAATTGTAATTGTAATTCTCACAAACTCGACCAGAAATCATTTAATAGCAGATTTTATATTTTTTATTCAAATCAGAATCACTGATTATTTCAAATAAATTTTCATAATCACCTGCGCTCAAGCTGTCATGTATAGCTGTCGCCGAAAAGGGACTCCAAACCCAAGAATCATCCTTACTAGTTGTCTGAGAATATTACAAAAGAGTTGTTTTCAAGTAATGTAGTTGTTTGTTCCAACCAGTGTTCAGGGTAACATAGTTTGGGAAACCCTGGTCTACGTAATACAAAATATCGAGTCTAGAGGCCTCAATTTTTTTTGTTGCTGTTTACTCAGAACTATCAATTTAATCTTATCAACTTCTGACAGTACGATGATGATTTGATTGTATATTAAACTAATCCACCAGAGCATTATATTACTTTCATAAAATATGTCAGATGAGATTATAATGTCAAAATTTTATAATAATTTGTACTCAATTTGATATTTTATAAAATTTCCTTTTAACCAATTGCTTTTGCATTCTTAAAAACTGTACATTTAAATTTTACATTCCATTAGAACTGTTTGTGTGGGGAATCTTTGTCTTCAATTCTGTAACGAGAACTTCAAATCTTATATGAGATACTTTATAAAACATGACTAAAACACTATGGGAATAATATTGTATTATTTGATCAATTTAGGCATTCAGTGAAACTGCATAGAAAAGAATTTATAATTATTTATCATCCTAACCGAGCTTGAAAGTTTGTAAATATTTTTTATCGCACCCTGGCTCAAAACAACGTGTCATTTGATATTATCCAAAATAGTGAAATGATGAAATATTTTTAGCAAGAAACTGTGTATGTATTTTAAAACAATTCATTTGGATAGCTTAAATGTTAATTTTGTTATTATCATATTCATATTAGGCCGTTGCAACAAAACCATTATATACTATTAATAAATGAATCCCGTCAACAAATAACTACTTTAATTACTTAAGCGGCTCCTCTGTTGGCTGAGCGGTGAGTGCTTTTATTATGACTAATGTTATAAATATAACTTTACATTCAATATTTTTCCATGCATTGAATCATGGTCTTATTAAATATGAGAAAAAAACAAATTGCAGCAAAAGTGAGATAATAAACCAGGGTCAAATAAATTTACAATGCTTACTAAAAACATTGCTGACAATGACATAATTATGAAGTATTGTGGAATTTTGAATTAATACTGTATGGATAATGTATTCACAATTTATATATATATTATACGAAAAAACCAAATACAACTCAGAGCAGTGACGCAGGGAAGACTTTATATTTAGGTCAACCCGAAGATGCAAAGGTTTATTATTATATTCAAACACGATTGATGATTTTAATCTTCCATTCTCTGTGACTTTCTATGGGGTGAATTAGTTTTGAAAAATGTCTGTTGAAAAAAGTAAATGTTTTCCGGGGAATTTCAAACATGTGTTTGACCTCGTAAAACCCACTTAACATAGATGTGTACGGCTCGGAAGCTGTATCGCTGACTCTTTTACAATTCACGTATATAAATTGATTTGAAACACCGAGCACATTGTACCTAACTAGGATTATGACTTTGAAATTACTATTAAGCCTTTTTCACGATGAACAAGTTTGAAACAATTAAAAAATGTATCGAATTAAGAATGGTAATGTTGCATTTTCTGCCACAATGATTGGTTTTCGATTCTATGCACCACATACGCCGATTGCAGTCACTCTTAAGCAAGAATTTTTACAAGAAGAACAAAATCTAGAAATAAACATAATAGTGACATTAAATCGAAAATTGATATTGCAGGTTGCACTTTTTCTAAATAAATTAATCTTACAAAAGTAAAACAAATATTACATTATTGTTTGAAAAATAAGTCATAACATTTACAAGTTTGCACTTTTGATTTTATAAGAGGCAATAATTTTTTTTTTTTTTGCATAATTATCATTAATAATTTTTGATATTATGACATTACGCTTTTGTACCAATGTTGAAAGTAATTTTTTCATTCCTATGATATTGTTTTATAAAATAATCTAGTTAAGTTAATAAAATTCATTCATTTTTATCACAGTTAGCATGAAAGGTCTTTTTATTTGCTCTCTGCTAGCTTACAGAAAATTTCCACTTAAATTAAATTAATACCTTCAAAGTAAAATTATTCTTTCTCACTCAACGATGTCGCATTTAATTATAAAATGATATAGAATAAAATAGTGTTTCAGTAGATAAATGATGATGATTTTTTAAATTTGTTTAAGTTGTCGTTGGTTCATTTCAACGAATATGGTAACTGTTAAATTTTATTTTGAATTAAAAAATCTGGATTAAAAGAGTAATATAATAAAAATAGCCCCTTAATTCTTCTAAGTGCAGAAGTTTAAATAATAATTTATTACAAATAAATTTTCAAGATGATATCTTTTAAATAATGTGAAGTATTGTCATCTTTTTAATAGATATGTTTTGATTTGACTATTGATGCATGGATGTATAATGCTATATTAATTGTGTGATGAAATTTTCAGTTAATAAATTGTTGAACTTATTGTAAGAAACGTTTACCTCCTTAGAAACAATAAAGTATCAAATAAAATCTATAAAGTATCTTTCACTTGTCTTTTCGGTCATTTATTGCTTTAATTCTTTGATTGATCGTTCGATTGGTGTTCTGTGTCACATAAGTTGTAAGTCACATTTTTTTTACATGTGAAAATAAAAAAAATTAAAAGAGTATTGCTTTTAACATTTTTGAAGAGACTGACGAAAAAAATGAAATTAGAAAAAACATAGATTGGCGAGCATAGATTTTTTTTCAAAATAAATTTATTTTCTGTAGAAGAAAATAATCTCAAACGTGTAAGAAAAATAACATAATATTAAAACATAAACAGAACTGCAGAACATGCACTTCAATAAGCGTGGGTCCCGGGCATGTTGACTTGGGGCTTCACATTCTCCTTATTAACCGTTTGAATACCGCACAAATAAATTATTAATATGTCCCAGAGATACTGCGTGTTTTTGAGAAAAATAATTTTGCCTAATATACACTTGAATTCAATATTTTAAAAACCTATATTGACTCAGTATAGATAGCACTACACATATTCATCAAAGTATTTGATTTTTTAAATGTCTTGGACATCCGTGTTCGCTTGCATATGTTCCGGACACCTGTGTCCGCTTGGTATTCAAGTGGTTAATAAATACATTTTTTCAAATTAAATATTTACTTGTTTTAGATCCCATTTTTCAGTTGACATTAGTATTTTAGTATAGAATAGTATTAAAAGGATACAAAATCAATATTATCGATTGATAAATTTATATTTCATCATACATCCATGTCTAGATGTTTTTTTACATTGTAAAATTCTAGTCACGTAAGTAGGAAATGGCAGTTTGAGCTGTCCAAATCATATGGTTGTTTAAAAATAAATCAAACTTTTGCCTTGTTAGTTAGTTTTTAGATTTGTAGTTATTGGATTCTGCTAATTAATTTAATATAACGAAATAATTAATTATTATTCTATACACGAAAATAATGTTCTAGGGTAGTTCATTGTAATAATTAAATAATGGAAACTTGTAAAAAAAAACATTAATAAATCTAGATAAATAATACTTTCATTTATTTATATCGTAACTTTTGATTAATTTGGAATCGTTGAAAAGGTAGTTAATGTCTTCGATGGTTAGATGATTGATGTGTAAAGAAATTCTACAATAAAGCATGTTGCAGTTATGACAGATTTAATCTCTTTAAAAAATTTTCAATTTTTAATATTTTTTCTATAATAAGTTAATAACGATACAAACACATTTTATTTCTTACTTCTCGATGTAGTGATTGGTTTTTGTAGAACGAAAATGTCTGATGTTATCAATAAACCGAAACGGCTTCGATTGTATATTTTAAGACCCTGTGCAATCCCTCAGCGTAATAAATTAATCTCTAAACATCAGATTTCAATTAAAGTACAGTTAATTGTTAATTACATAATCTGTGTATAATTTTTGTTATATTCGGCAACAATATGATCAGAATATATACAGACATAGCTCTGGTCAAAAACCGACTTGCGTTCCTGGATAATGTGAATGTATCATGAATTCTTTTATCGTGGGGTTGGCTTGTGTAGCTGTCGTACCGCTCATGCTGTGAGGTTCGTGAAGACAGTCATGTAGGCGGGGTAGTCATATATGCGATACGGTCTCAGCTCCGGATAAATTAGTACAATGAATTCAGCGTTCCATGCTTTCAGTTTTTATTCTGATATTTCATTAAACCTTAGGGATAGATCAAATGGAAATGCATTTGTGGCCTATAGCCTAATATTATAATTTGTTTAACTATTGTGAAAATTGTTAATATGTATATTATTAATTTATGTAGATTTTATTGTTTTGATGTAAGGCAGAATTTTTAAATTTTATTAGCTTTTAAAGTGGGCCTAAGAAATATTGTTTTTCAGACATAAATTCAACTCATAGTTAGATTACATAATGTATGCCATTACTTTTTTCACGTTATAACATTATCTTTTCCGCTGTTTTTTATTTTAGTTTGATTATATTTAGATCAATTAAGTTTTTATTTTTTAAAAACATACTAAAATATCTTAATATAATATATTATGCGGCAGCTTTCTAAATAAAAAAAGATATATTTTTTCTTGTTTGTAAAGAAAAAGCAATAAATATTTAAATTTTAAGAAATAAAACAGATTTAAATATGAAAACATTACATATTTTTTTATGACTGCCAATGACTTACGACGCAGTTAAAAAAATATCAAAATATGTAGCTTTATGACCGAATGTGTTAATCTTTATACCGACATCTCTGATATTTTTCAGATAAATTACTGTGAAATTCTGTGAAAAAATCACAAAAATGATATAAAACCTTATAATTCCATACAGCTGATGAAAGAACTTTTGAAATCAGCCATTCAAAAAGATTGTGAAAATTTGCTGGAATATTTTTTTGCATATTAGCTTTCAAATTTTTAGATAGCAGTTATAGAAATATTTCAAGAAATGAAATGTTTGTCATGGTTACTTTATTTAAGAAATAATGAAAAAAAAACTTGAATTTATATTCTATTTGAAATTTATAAAAAGCATGTGGCTTACAATTTATTTCAAAATATTTTTTTAGTAAAAGTACTGATTTCAAACTTTGACTTTTCTTTTAAATTTCACTCCAAAGTTCTATAAATCTGTATATAAGTTATTATTATTAATTAATAATATTTTAAAATTTTAATGAGAAGTATATAATTTATTTATAAACGCATCCATATTGGTCACGCAAAACTGTGAAAACTATTTTATGTATTAATACTTCATTATGCAATAAAATAACTGAAAAATCCAATAACATAATAATTATGTTGTGTTAAGCCTATCTTCAATTAAAAGCAACACAAGGCCTAAATTATCAACTATGGATATTTTTTTAATCATTTTTTGACAATTATTACGAGTTAAATAGAACTAGAGCATGGCATGGAATAGAAGCGAGCGATGGAATGATTTTGTTGGAGTATGAAATAAAACACCAAAACAAATAATTATTATTATTTAATTAAGGATGTGCAGTAAGCTTTGTTAGCATTATATTAATTAATTATTATCAATGTTAAGTGTTTTGTTTTTGTATCATATTAGGATTGTATAAATAATTATATTATATTACACCGCATACAAAACGTTTTCAATAAATTGTTATACAAGCAGATAATAAGCTTTTACTCTTGTTTTAAACAGATTCTGATACCCTTTCCATCTCCCTCATTTTCCTAGAACGCAAGGGTCTAGAACAGAAGAGGGGAAACTGCGGCCTTTGAGTTTATCAAAATATTCACTTTGATCAAAAAACTATACGCAAGCGTTTGGAAAAAGAGCATAATCAACCCATTATATAATATGTTCGACAGTCGAAAAAAAGGGGGGGGCGGTGTCAACATTTTCTTTACTGGGGCCATATGTTGAATCAGATAAATAAATGTGGTCTTTTGAAATGAAAAGGTTCCCCACCATATGTCAAGAATGTTGACAACAGCTTTGTTGATTCATCACCTCAATAATACTCATTCACAAACTGTCAACTAAATGATACAATAATTATTTTCAAAACTGGCATTTTATTTAAAGTAGAATTATTTTTTGAAGAATAATTACAAGTAGCCATTTTAAAGAACACTAATTATCCGATAATACATAACAAACTAGTTTTTATCAAATATAAAAGTAGAATGGAAACATTGTACCTAATTCCACTGTGTGACGCGTGTTCCACTTGTTAACAATTAGTGACTTACTAGCTCTGTTCTTCTGCGTACTTCTGACGGCTTGATGACGGTTTGCAAACTGTTTTCGAATTTGAATCTAAAAGCTTTCAATTCGATTCTAATTCGAAAACAGTTTGAAAACCGTCAGCAAACCGTCAAAAGAACAGAGCTACTATATCGTAAAATTGCTTATAACCTATTTTATTATACATATTTGTTGTCTGAATATGCTTCTCAAATTAGCGAAATGCATAGTGGCTCAATCAGTAGAATAACAAAGTTATCGATTATAATTTTGTATTTTATATAAACGTTCACCAATTAACTGACGAATCGATTGAAAGTTCGTGATTTTTATAAATTACATTATTATTTTAATAAATTTCAATTACAGAACATCAGTTTGTATTTCATGCGTTATGGCTGTTGGGCAGGTAAGGGCTTAAAAACAACTTCTGAATGTGCTTCAAATTAAATTAAATCATTTGCACAAATTTTATGTGGAATATATCTATCAGTGAGATAAGCTTGCGATAGTGACCCGACTCCTTCAATTTCGGTTTTCCTCCCAATATTTATAATTAGTTCAATCTGTCGCCGCAGCGCGCCACCCTCAACACAATATGGCCGCGAGATAATATCCCGCGCTTTTGAGACATCTCTTGTAGTAAGTTGTAAGGTTGGAACGCCGAGTAGTGTCATATCGGAAGGGTGAATGCCGAGCCAGCGTATAGATGGCACTGCTAGACGATCAGAGAGATGGGACATTGCCTGGAAAATTTTAAATATTATTTGATTTTTAATATTAACTGGCAGTTTTGAAAATTATTTAAATTTAAGAATTGATAGTCCAAAAAGAGGTAAGTTTTTTTTAATGTTCGGCAACTGAAAAATACGCATAGGTAACTAAGTAAAAATAATTAATATAATTAAGAATTAACTTCCGCACTGTTTTGATGTAATGTATTTTTTTTTGTCAATATTTACATTGAAATTTAGCATTGTTTTATAATGTGATTGATGAAAAATTCTTATCAAGAAAAGTGAATTCCCACTTATAGAAAAAGAAATATTTCACATCCAAAATGTCATTCGTCATAATTAAAAACATGTATCAACATTGATATTATTAAAACATAACTGGTAATTCTGCAGTAAAAATATCTTTCATGTAAGTACATTTGTATGTAAATGGGAAAATGTTTGGGATACTGATTTCATGCAATTTACAAAATACATTTTTAAAAAACTAACCCCAAGTTTTGATTGGGTTCCTAGTCTCTTATAGTACGGTTCATTTTAGTACTGTCAACAGTAGTTGGAAACAAGTTACATTGCCCTCTTAAGAATATAATATAACATAACTGATCGGGAGTGGCGGAGTATCCTATAAGCAAATGAGCCTCCGAATCTTAGGGGTTAAAAAATAGCTTCTACAATAGAACTTATATACTTTTTGTTCTGATTTTTATATATTTTTACTATTTTACTTGGAATTTTCTGACATTTTTATGTTATCCGTAAAACAGGGGCTCCAAATTGTATTGCGCCTGGGGCCTTCCGTGTGCTTAATCCGACACTGTCAATCAGTGATGTTTTGCGATGGAGTGTTTCGAAATAGTATATATCCGATTTATTTTTTGCAAACTTGTTTGCTCCCGATGTGGACTAATTGGACTCATAATGTGGCTATCTATATTCTTGTTAATCAGTTGTTCAACCCATCTCTTTTCTATGAAAGTAAGGATAATAAGATAAAGATAGGCACAGGGATGGGTTGGAAGGGGCTCGGGGGGGCTCGTGCGAGCCCATTGTTAAGATAAGAAAACCATTCGCCTTAGATCAAATCTGCATCTAACTGCAATTTCTGTAGATGGTTAAATTTTATTATAAAACAAGTGGTGTTTGTGATGTCAAAAAATTCTCTCCCACCCTTCCGATCCTTCAATTCAACTGTGCGTGACGACAGCGATTAGTTAATTACTAGTACTGTTTTAGCCATATCCTTCTATCCCTATTCTTTGAAAAAGAGATTGATCGACTGAGTAACAAACAGTTCTCGTAAAAAAACTTCTGTTGTGATGCCTCCATTAGGATGCCATATACTCCACATTGGAAGCGGACATAGATTTAAAAAATGTATGAGATTTACCGAGCCCCTTGTTAATATATTGGCAGCCCATCGCTGGATAGGCAGAACTAGTTGTTAACTAATCGCTCCTGCTGCTCCACGTTTTTAGTGTCTTATGGGTGGGACTGATTAGTTATACTTACCAGAGATCCATATTTGTAGGTGCACATTATCTCAATGCCGTGTGGATCTGCATCAACTAAGGCGAGAGCGGGAATCCGCAACGTATCAACGAGGAACTTCAGCATCAGGCGGGTATTTACGTCAGGGTATCCCTTTCCCTTAAATATTGATCATGAATTCCATTAAAAATGGTACGAGCTAGTTTATCATGGAATTTATATTTTTTTATTTTATTATATATCGACAACTACTCTACTATGTAAAGTTTAAAAACATAAATATTACAAGAGAACTGTTTAAAAGCTAAGAACTGCTAAAAAGACAAAAGCTTGATGTAAGTCGGGCATTAGTTTTTTTCGTCAATCTAGTTTTTTCATCTTGACAATAAACATAATAACTTAATTTGGTGAAAAACGATCAAACACTTGACTTACACTAAGTTGTCTCTTAAGACCATTATCATGTAAATTTCTAAGCAAATAAAAGGTACAATACTTTACGTAGGAGGTGTCCATAGTTTGGGAAACATTGAGACAGGGGTGGGCTGGGCTGTAGGGGGCTCGGAGGGGCTCGCGCGATCTCCTTGTTAATTTTTACCAAGGCCGGAGAGCCTCTTGTTAATTTAAGAGAAAACAATATTCTCAGATCAAATGAGTACATAACTGCAATTTCTGACTTATATTTTATCTACGACAGCTTTAGTTTACACAGTATTACATTTTTGGCCATTTATAATACATTGATAATTATACGGTAAATTGAATATTTTTACATAGTATAAGAATATTAGGTAACAATCAATATCTTATTTAAGTATTGCATAAAATTCCACCGGAGATATTAAAAAACTCACTGCTTCCCCAAAACACCAAGAATTGCTTTGATATAAAGCGAGCTCCTTGTTAACGTATTGGCAGCCCACCGCTGCCTTGCTATATATGTCAAGCATTTCTCTAAGAATAAATTACTTCTCATCTTAAAATAGCAGATACCAGCAAACGATAGAAAAAATAAGGCGTTTCTTTAATCTAAGTTTTTTAATTAAAATAGATTGATTATGATTGTAAAATCAACAAAAAAAATCCTTAAGTTTCAATGTAAAATAAAGAAAAATAATGAAAATAGTTTACTGTCATTATTATGCAGGGTCCTAAGCGCCGAAGAGCTCCTTCGTCTAGAAGTTTTTGAAAAATGGCATCTTTTTCAACAACCAAAATAAATTTGGCGTTTGATTCAACAGTTTTGATGCTCAATACATCTTGAGGGATCAGTACTCCTGGAAAAAAAACATCTTTAATGAGTCAATAACTACGAAAAATATTAAATGATTCAATTGAATGTCAAATGTTTGGAATTACTTGGATTGCGTTAATTATCGATAGATACCTAATTATAAATACTTTTCCACACATATTTATCCCGTAATATCCCAATGTGTTATAATCAAAATCTAAGCAATTCAAAACGTATAATTGAATCACTTTTAGGGTATTCACTGTCAATAGTTGGTGGAAAGGCATTATATTAAAAAAAAAACACAATAAAGCAAGGGTGTCCAACCTTTTTTGCCCTGGGATCGACTTTTTAATCTAAAGTTTCCTCGCGATCGACTTCTAACGTGATTCTTATGAGAAACTTTATTTAGTAGGGTTTTTTCCCTTCTTCAAACTTAGAAATGTTTATTTTAAATGCGGAATACATATCATTATATAGGTATATGCTTACAAAATAATTCGATTTTAGTATTTTTGTATACTTTACGTTTTATGTTTAAATTATATATTTTTTGAAATTCACGGAAGCTGTCGGGATCGACCAAATTTCGCTTTGGGATCGACCGGTCGATCGCGATCTACCGGTTGGACATCCATGCAATAAAGTACAAACGAATATTGTGTTTTTATTAGCACATATAATGTATTGTTTATACTGATGTATATTTTTGTTAAGCCATTAATATATTATGTTTCTAATAATATAGTTTTCTAAATTTTATAAATCTGGTGTTAAATAAGTAAGCAAATACGTTTACAAATTATTGTAAGCTAAAAATTTCCATGTCTTCTGATAATAAAATAATATGTACTTATTTAAAAATACCAAAATGTTTGTAAAGAATTTTCAGTAAACTGATGATCATGTTATAACACTACTTGAGTGAAATTCAATAAACGTTAACCTCCAGCCCCATCACAGCATGTAACAAGTCCTTCCTTAAATGTGATGCTGAGAGGTCCGGCGAGGAGTCCTTTCGAAGCAGCCAAGAGTCCCAAATCCCACTGCGGTGCCTCCAATAAGCAACAGACATCACGGACTGCAATATCGACGGCACCTTGGCTCTTTACTCGGGATATGTTCTGATAATACAGCTCTCTGTAATGTATGCATCTTTATAATGAAGCTTATTCGAAAATGTACAGTTCATAATTACGAAATTCGTTTCATTATAAATATGAAATAGTTTTAACTATAGATATCACCGATTACCGCGTCCAAATTGGGAGCACTCAATGACTTCCATCCTATTCGACTTCACGGTCAATATTTACTTACGATATTTTTTTAACCTGATTTATGATGTTGTATTCAATGAGCCGGTGAATAAAAAAACGACTGACTAACTACTAATCTATTTCAAAATTCGAATTCCTGAAAAGGTAAAATGTGCAAAGTGCTTGCAGCCAGTTTCTTCGAATACCTTCAGTTATATTATATAACACTGCGTGTGGTAAGCAAATGGTACAAATTTGTGAAAGACAAAACACACTACAGATTCTAGAGACAACAAACTAGTCATAGATCATGATTATATAATATAATATTATAATACGTTCTCAGATACCGTAGTTGTGTTTAACAGAAACGTCGAATTAAGACACCATGAGATAACGTGTAACATATTTCAATATAACGTTTGTGATATCTAATTATATTTATTATAGCATAGGTCATATTATTATAACTATGTGCTTAAAAAGTCATCTTACCTTCGAGTGCATGTAGATTTTTTGGTCAGCATTTGATGGATTACCGAGAGAAGATGCAGTATGAGAGAGAATTTATTTCTGCTATTTGCGAAAGAGAAGCTTACTGTCACCATTTGCGAATCGTCTCGGTGTTTTAAAGTAATTCTGGAATCATAAGTTAGAAAAAAGATGATGAAGGATCTTGATTTAATAAATCAGTGAAGAAGACGAGATAAAAAAGGACCCAAACAAATTTCAAACTTATACATGAAAATAATATAAACAATATGATTGATTTTTGACTATTTTTTTCTACAAACCAGCTTTTAAACATTATTAGATCAGCAGTGTTTAAAAACCAAATTATCTTATTAAAATTTGAATTGAAATTTTCTAAATTATAATCTTTACAATCTACTATAAACATACAGGCCCTTGACCTTTGTTTTACCGCAAGTACAAAACACAATAGTGGAAGAGTTTATGAACTTGTAGAGGTGCGTGAATTGATAATTGTTCGTTATATTTTGATAGAAAATCTTAAATCAATCCACCAAAAATGGCCCCTGTTCTGCCATGTTTGACTAAATACGATATGAACAAAGATTCAATGACATGTTGCAGTACAAATACAGATAATTCACTTTTCCTCTATTAATTGAAAATGTTATACTTAGATCTTTTTTATTGCCATTCATATGGGATCTAAAATTGTCTTAATAATTAATTAACATCATCAGGTGGGCGGGCAGTTTTATTATAATATATTTTACACGCGGGCGACATACACTATCGAGGCGGAAATGCTAACATTACGCTCAATTTAAATGAAACTGTTAAAGTTTTATACGCATAATATTTAATACTAAATGGAAAATATAATTGTTTTCCAGTAGAAATCTACCGACATGAAATTTACCTTTCTTCAAAGAGACAATTGCTCCAAAGTTTTTGATTCCTCAAAGTAAATTTGGGATGCTTTCCTTTTGATATGTCACTTAACACGCCCCAAACAATGTTTTCAATTTTAATAATCAACTCCTGACGCCGTTCAATCTGTGCTGGTTGATTACTACCTGAAATTAAATAAATATTTAAAACTTTGCCATAATTAATAATGTGTTAATAAAATTCTTGAATGCAAGTGAGTGTTGATTCCAATTATCATCTTCCAAAACTAACAATCTTCATAATATTCGATAATTGGTTTGGTATTACAAAGGACGCTTATAATTTATCTATAGAAATGAAAGCGATTTTAACCTACCATTATTCAAATTTCCAAATTGGGTGTAGTATTCATATTCAAAGCTGCGATTCAATGAGGTTTCAGCCAGTGGAAAATGTCGAGGGCTGGTAGCAAAATTGGCAACACGCCTTAGTTCGTTGAAGTCTAGTAATTTCTTAGACGTTCGCGTGGACAGCAACTTCTCAGCATCAGACTTCACCAACAGACTCTCTTTGAGGTAAATCTTTCGAAGATTATTCAAAGCTTCGACGTATTTAGGATCTTGGGAAAATTTTGAACCAGAGGTTGATATAATGTTTAAGGATAAGATCTCGTCTTCGAAATTCATAAGTGCCATTTTCGTTTAAATTGTCAGTAACCTGTAACGAATATAAATAATTTGTTCAATATATTAAGCACGTTACTCTTATACTTACAATATGGAAAATAGTGCATGTGTATTTATACAGTTATTTTTTATATCATCTGTCATAAAAAATACTTTTTTATATTGCCCATTACCATAATGGTATTTATCGTTAAGTAATGTTAACTATTGCAATTTTTGCGAATTACTAAGAAAAACATTCTTCTGAAAAAAAAACTTTGATACGTTTAACAAAACGTTAAACGCCTTGTTTCAACAGCCAGGCCATCACACTGCTTGCGTTTGCATCTACCATTCAAGACCCACCAATATCTCTCTACATTCTACGAACTCCTATAAGATTGGTTCAAACATAGTTATGATTTAATTGAAATCTAATATTTGGAGATATATTGAAAATTAAAGACGATACTAATTCTTATTAAACGAAAGTACTAATTCTACATTAGTTAATAACGATCGGGAATATTTTCGCTCATTACAAACATTATCAAATTAAGAAAATGGTCCTGACAGTTATTCAAAATGAAGAATTAATTAAAAAACAGTTTTTTTTAATAAATGTATACACCTAATACTTTTTCATCAGGAATTGTCAGTGAATACCATAAAAGTAACATTTAAAAGTTCTGGTGACTTAGATAACACGTCATTTTTAAACTGTTGAAATATTATATTTTAAATGGTTTTATAAAATATATTTGTATTAAAGACATAAAACGAAGCCTCGGGCAGCCTTTTTGTTTTTGATTTTTTCGTACAAATCTACGAATTCAGCCTTTGAAATCCATAATATCATAATCATAATATCATCTTTGATTCCGTCAATTTATTTTTTGGACCTCCTGTGCGTGAATATGTGGGACGGCGTCCATGGCTCCCGAAGACATCGCAATAATAATAATTTGTATAAGTTTGACAGGGCCAACAATAGCGCGGGGCTAAATTCTCAACGGGGGTCAGTATTCTAACGGTGCAGTTTTTTGTTCTGATGATGAGAGATGAGAAAATGACGTGTCAATGAGCCCACGTCACCTCGGGGTTGAGACTTACTCCGGACAAAGGGTTCGGATGAGGTAATGATGAGATAAGCCAGAGGGTGATAAATTAATACAGGGTTTGATTCGTGTTGTGATATGATTTCTAACGGATTTTTTTACTAACAAATATGGTATTTTTTATAGTTCATAAAAAGCGCGATTTAATACAATTTTATTTAAGCTATTTTGGCGAAAACCGCAAATTCCATACATACAAAAAAACTTTATTTACATATCACTAATTTTAATACAAAACGGCCATGGCGACATACTTCTTTTTCATAATTTCTAATAATTAACAGATTTCAGAATTATTCTCATTTCGAAAACCTTATTTATTAATCCATCATTTCAAAAAAAAATCCCAATTGACAGATTCCGTTACTATTCTGAACACAGAGACATTCTTTTTTTGGTCCACCATTTGCATATGTTACGTCTGCCATCGCTGTTGAGCTTTTTTAAGCTCTATTTCAGTTTTCTCACGTATTATAGTGAATCCCGAAACCCCGGGCATAGAAACCCTATAAGTTCATACAATAAGTAGATTTTACACTTTACTCAAAAAATAAAGAATAGCTACTTTATTTTTTTATACGAATTAAATTTATTTTATAAAACAATCTTAAGGTACCGCAACTTTCGCTAATAAAATTAAAATCATCGCGTCATTAAATATAAAATCTCCAAGTCTGAGCTATTGCTCTATGCCTTAATGGCTGTGGTGATTGTCGTATTGTGATTACCAGACAGGTGTTTGTGAGGTGCTCCATGAATAACTTCCGAGCAGATGCGGAGCTGAGATCTGAGAGACGGCACCCGCCTGCCTTGACGACTTCGCTACAATACGACTGCTTACCATTTATCTCACGTGCTTCTCACTTGTCTACTATTGATAGCAGTTCCTTTAACTCACTTGTCGCTTACAATTATTTTATAGTGTGCTTTTCTGGTTCTTGTTGCTATCTGAAGACTTTGATTAAGCCGCGTTCGACACGTGTGAAACTTTACCTTCACAGATTAAATAATAACATCAACATGATTATTGAGTAGTGTATAGATGTTTTTAATAAATAAATTCAATACTTTCAGCATCAATTCTTGATGGAATAATATAAAATTGATTTGAAAAAAGTATCGCCAATCGCGGCATAAATAGTTTATTTCAAAATAAGTCGATGGTGTCAAAGAAAATTTATTTTACAAGGAATTGACTGACTGTTAACACTTTAAAATCTATGGTTAAATAAAAACAAGGATAAAAATAATCACATACACTCATGCTCTAAATCAGGATAAAACTCCTTTTGAAAAAGACTAGGTACAGTGGCGGATTACCCTATATGTTAAGTGAATAAAGCGCGCGCTTGGGGCCTCACATTATATGACACATGCATTTTAATATTTTTTAATTACTTGACATGAAATTTTCTGATGTTTTCATGTTATCCGAAAAATAGGGCCTCCAAATTGTGTATCGCTTGGAGCCTTTCGTGTACTTAATCCGCCACTGACCAGGTAGCAAACTTAAAGACATTTATATGGGCGATTATACTTATATGCATATATAGCAAAAGAAAAACATTAAATTTTACTAGACTGAGAAAATATTTATACCTATATATGTAATATTACCTAGATTTTTATATAATATATTTATATGTATATATTGAGGTGGGTGTAATAGGCACTGGACATCTTTTTAGATTATCGAACAGAAAATATAATAATAATAAGGTCTCACTGATGAGAAGAGTTTAACTGTTTTTTTTTTTCTGAGGTAACATTCCATTTAACTGGTATTCGAAGTAAGTACTAATATATGATATGAATCATCAAAATGATTTAAAACTCAATCGACGCATCATCAGGGTTTATTTGGGTTGGATCACAAATATTCATCAAGCCTGATTTGGCCCTTGGGCCGATGCATCATCGACGAAGTATATACAGAGACAATACTCCGTTTTCAAAACATTACAGGTTTCATTTCAAAGGATGGTAACAAAAGAGTGAGAAAATAATAGTTTTACGCATTAAAATACTATATCTCATACGCATAATTGTATCGTATAATGAATACAAGCCGCAGAAATCAAAAAGCTTAAATTATACGATTTACCAAGTAGCGTTAGGCTTCAAGTGATTAAAAGTGAAAATATTAGAGGTGTTGAAGCATATCCAATATTAACAGTGCGATAGGTTGCTCAAAGACTCAATAATGTTCATCTTTCAACAGTTTACTAACACGTAAGAAACGTTTGTTTTTTATCTCTGTAGTATTACATCGACTTTGGAAAGGAAAAAGAACGTATCGTACAGTTTTTTTAAAACAGCTATTTTTCGATAATCACAATGTAACTAACTTTATACACGTTCAATCAAAAGGATGTAAGCTGCGAATTCCGAATAAGTATCTAAATTTAGTTTTTAAGTTCGAAAAAAGATGGGCTTGTGAAAATTGAAACCAAGAAAAAAGATAGAAAAAATGGTTTTTTCTAGACAATTTCTTAAATTAATATTATTTTTTTCCATGTCCGCTCCCAATATGGAGCATATGGACTCCTAATGGAGTTTATCTCAACAGAAATGTTTCTACGAGAACTGCTTGTTACTCAGTTGCTCAACCTCTCTTTTTCCAAAGAAAGTAGGAATAGAAGGAAAGGGCAAGGACAGGACTAGTGGTTAGCTAATCGCTCTCCATACGCCCCGTTCATAGGATAGGATGGGTGGGAGGGGGGAATTCAAGACATCACATACATCCATGCCTTTGAACAGAAATTCATAAATCGATTGAAAAATCAATTTATAAAACTGCCCGTACCGGGATTCGAACTCGTGCCCTCCGTAGCGGTAGCCAACGATGTTGACCACTCGACCACACAGGCGGCAAATTAATATTAGATTATGTCAATTAAACACCAGTTTAGAAGTCTCCGTGCACTTCAAGGTTGTGTTTATTTCATAATTTGCATATGGCCGAAAATCTTTAAAACACGTTTTTTATGTCTCCTGTAAAATTTTCTATGTGTGTGTTACGTCCTTTTTTCTTTCCACAGTCGATATGTAGATACTCGGTGTACTCAGATAGTCGGTTACAATATTTCAAAGGTGCTACCGCTCAAACGCATAAATGAAAACACAAAAGGGAAAAGTTATTTTTAATCCGCACGTAAATGGTGTTGAACGACAACAAAAAATATTATAGATTATCACCCCTATAGTATGGTAATCGCAACAGGTTCGTCCGTTACCTTTGAGACGCGTGCCACAAGCTTACCTATCTGCTTACCACTTATAATAACATAGATACAACAAACACGAACCCATTCCGAGTGGTGGTTTACCTGGGCGTATCCCTGTCGCAACTAAATTGAAACATAAACTGAGCATTAAAAAAATGCTTTCATTTTTAAAAATTAAAATGCGCGTCTCGATTGAAAATACCGACAATGAGCGAAAACGATCTTTTCCTCAAAGTATACAATCATAAAAATGTGTTTTTCCACAGTTACCATTGGTTTTATTATTTATTTGACCGCGTACATCGTCTCATTTAAATGCAACATACAAAACAAAATTCAAATATATAAAATTCTACTTGGTAAGAAACAAATATTCCACATTATGAAGTAGTCGGACATGAGTAATATCCTCGATATGACGTATCCAAATACTGTTTGGGTGATTAATCACACCAGCTAAAAATATGATCGCTAACTTTGCTTTGAATCGTCTTAGCGTGTTTTTTTTTACTTTTCCTATATACTGAGTATTGAATAACTATTTGAAGTCATTTAAATGGAGTATGAAAAAAGCACACAAAAACAAAAGTAAGCCAAAAGAAAAAACATCTAAATGCATACAATTATTTATGAATTATTCGACTATTTGGTGAATGCAATAAAAATTAATTATTGGATTAATCAAAATTTTTAGATTCTAAAACCTTCTGAATAAAATATTTCATGCTGGATGTGTTTATGATAATTTTTCAACTTTATTATATTTTTCTCTCCGTGTCGTCGATGCCTATTAAAAAGAAGATCTGAAAAAAATTGATGTATTATTTAACATAGTCAATCAAAATATTTCAATTTATTCTTTAAAAAATTCAGTCAAGATTGAAACAATGGGTTGAGAGTTGAGACCTCTCTGTAGGATTAGTATTTCTTATATCGATGTTGACGAAAATGATACGATGATTGCTTGTATCTATTATCTACATAGATGCATAGAATAAGTAGTAAGAGACATAAATATTACATAAAACCTTCTAATGGTAGATTATTAATTAAAATATGTTTAATTAGTAACGTTAGCCACTAACGATAATATATTTATTTAAATAAAGCGAGCTCATTGTGTTTAAGGTAAGTTCGCTGTAAAAAAATCAAGGGAATTGATAAAGTTTATTGTTTGAAACGTTACAAAGAGATTGAAGTAGAAGCAGGCAGACATGTTGGTTTGCGTCTCGTCGTTTCAGTTTGTCGTATGTCCTATGATGCCGTATGTATGTTTCTCAGTATTGTTGTAAACAAACGTAAAACATTGGTGAAAACAAATGCGGGCTCGTTCAATACTTTGAAACTTTATTTTATCGGCAGCCAGAGGCAAATTGGAATAGCGAAATATCTGGCCATTGATTAATCAAACGGTGTTGGTGTAGAGACAGTATAAGAACTGGCAGGAGACGTCGTCAAAAAATTCAGGAAATATTGTTTTTAAATAAAGCATTTTCAGACAAATGTCTGTTTAACATAATGACCACAAACCAAGCATATTGAGAACCTCAATTTTAAAACCTACCTAAAGACCATCTTTCATATTTTTCATATTTTGATGCCAACTTGTTCTCTATTTCAATATCTACACAATCAATAAATTTTCGATTTCAAAACTTCTTTAAATATAGAGAAAACGCATTTTTATAATATTTAATTGTATTCCTACGTGTAACCGATCATGAAAATTGGCCAACACTTACTATGCTATTACTTCCCATATCTTGTTTACCCGTGACTTCATACCTTTCCCTCTCCGTGGATAGAAGTTGAGCAACTGAAATACGTGTACTTTTGAATTTTTGTCCATGTACGCTCCCAATGAAGAGAATAGAAGAGAAGATCTCAATAAAAGTTTTTCTACGAGAACTGTTTGTTACTCAATTGCTCAACCTCTCTCTTCCTTTCCAAAGAGAGTAAGATAAACGAATATTGCTAGGACAAGACTAATGGTTAGCTAATTGCTCTTACTACGCCACGATTTTTAAGAAATGATAGATGAGAAGGAAGAATTCAAGACATCCATGCCATCGAACAAAAATTCATAAATCAATTGAAAAATCAGTTTTAAAAACTTATTCTAACTGGGATACGAACCCGTGACGTTCGCAACCGAAGTCAACGACGATGACCATGCGACCACGCATGTAGCATATTTTTCGATAGCTTATTTAAATATAAATCCACGTGTTTTATTTACATTATCTAATGTCAAAGATATAGGACAAACAATTAATTAATGTTGTTAACTGTCATTTTTTGGTGGAAAAACACGATCAGTTGACAATGTTCGTGATGAGCGAAACCAGTCCTAATCTTTATTTTATTATAAAAACCAATTTATTTTCTCATAAGAGGCAATTTACATGATTAAATTTACGTGAAATTAGTATGAAAAACACTTAATTTACAAACGCCTGAGCGCTTGCTTATGCTCATCCGATCCTGTTGTCAAACGAGAATTGTTCGCGAATCAGTGTCCTCGTTTTCACTATGGAGTGAAACGGCAAGTACAATAATAAATTTGCATCAGCTGTCATAAATAAATCTAAATGCTTAGATTGCTTTGCTAATTTCAATAATTATAATCGCAAATGATTGCATAGAAAACCCAAAACTCATTTCCGATGACTCTGTTTCAATAGTTTTATAATAAATCGTTGTCACGTAACACGTCAACTATAATTAGGAAAAATCATTAATGTCAAAGCTTTTTCGCAGACTTAGTGATGATGTCAGGACAAAATATTGTTCATTGGCACTTGTTTATCAATAATACATTAATTATTTATAATAATAAAAACACAAACTTATTTTTGTGTAATTGTAGTCACTTATAATGTACTTTGTAAATTCTTTTCATTGTTAATAGTTGCTTACACCTTTTATTTCAATTTAAATTTGTATAAATAGCACTGTTTACACATTTTTCTTATCAGTCGACAATGCTCGCAAGGAGCGAAACCGGACCTGACCTATGAAATAAAGTGGAATGAAGTACAAAGGAATATTTTTTTTTATTAATATAATGCCGTTCCACCAAGTATTGACAGTGAACACCCTAAAAGTGAATTATTTATAAGCTTTAAATATAATACATTAGCTCTTTTCTTCTGCGTACTTCTGACGGTTTGCAAACCGTTAACAAACCGTCAGAAGTACGCAGAAGAACAGAGCTTTTGTCAAAAATGGTTCGCAAATTATTGAATTATGAAAAACAAGAATATAATTTTATTTAATTGATTTCAACTAAACGTTTCTATCCCGTAATTAACCCGTTTGCTTATTTCTAATTGAATTGTTGAATTGGTTGAAGTCGGAGTCGGAGTCGTCTTTTTTTACACGACTTCACAGCCCGGATATCGATGATTTCGCCATCTTTACACACTTAAATTATTCAACACATTCGTTTTTTATTCGAATAATGGGGACATTTTTATTGCACGGTTTCTTAGGCGCAAAGAAATGTGTGAACCTGTCTCACATTTTCCTTACAAAAATGAGTGAGTGCAATATCGCATTATTCAATGATGTAATCGACCACTTGAATTTAGAAATGTATTCTAGAAATGTGCCAACATAGTATTTTTTTAGTGGGTCATTATATTTTAAGCTATTGGTTTTTACAATAAACAGCTAAAGTTTTTAGGATAACCGAATAGCATAAACGATTCAATTCAGATTTAAAACGGCATTATATAAGAGTAAATTATACACTTTTGTCATGGGGACAATAGTGACAAAATTTAATATAATTAATGCAAGGCACACGACCTGGCAAGCATCATGCATCTGCAGATGTTTTTAAATTTATTCTGAGATTCTCGAAAACGGGATGAGTGCAATTGTTCAGGGAGTAAGTAATTCTTACCAGCAATTTTGTAATCACAATTTTTAATATAATAACATTAAAATTGATTGGAAATTATTTACGGACGATTGATTGTTTAAAAGATATATGAAAAACTCGTAATGATTCAAGATTGATATAAAATTTTGCGAAAACTCAACATGGGGTATCCTGGGTATTCAAATAGCGGTTGCGATGCTAGATCCGTAAAATAAGAGTCCCATACAAAACGGGTGACTAAATCGTTTAAATCTAAAGATTGTCTCATTCCGATAACTGCAATAATTTAAAAAAACCAGCCAATTTATACCAAACATAGCTCTGTATTTTTTCAAAATATTGAATGTGATTCTTGAAAGTCTAAAATATAACCTATTTTACGATATGACTGCAATCTCTGACTAATCAATAAGAAGCCATGTTTAAATTCTCATGTTTCTTATTGAAAATTTAATGGTCGCCTCCATTATCAAATTACAAAGCAAAAAAAATATTATGTATTAAGTATTCCAATTTTCAAAAAAAAATCCGTGGCCGAGTGATCAACGTCATTTGCTACGATTACAGCGTTGTACTGACAATAAGTTAACAAGGGACTCGATTAATCTCAAAGCAATTCATGGTGTTCTGAGGGTAGAGTGAATATTTGTATCACTCCTGTGCAATTATATGCAATACTTAAATAAGAAATCGATTATTACTTAATATGGAACAATATGCAATTCGCCGTAAACTTATCAATGTAAATGGCTAAAAATGTACTACTTTGTATACTGAAGCTTTCGTAGATAATATAAAAGTCAAAAATTGCAGATATATACTAATTTTATCTTAAATTAACAAGGGGCTCGCCAGCCTTAGTAAAATTTAACAAAGGGCTCGCGCGAGCCCTTCTGAGCCCCCTCCAGCCGACCCATGTGTATAAATCACAGTAGGGAAAGTTTCATTATTTTGACCAATTTACTTTTGTTTGAAGGCGTTTAGGTTTGTAATGTCTGCAATAAATTCACTCCACCCTCCAAAAACGGAGCGTACCTGAAACGGTAAGCTTACTTCTAGTTCTGTCCTAGGTCTATTAAAATAGTAGTTGTATTTTTTTTTTAATAAAGAGAGTTTTATATTTTCACATAATTTTCGGTGGAGTAAGGTTTTGTTTTGGGGAGAATTATATTCCGAACACAAGCTATTTATTCATTTGCCGAATATGCAAATAGGCAGCCAATGAGGACGTGTTTGAAAAAAACAATGTTTTATGCATCAAGTGACAGCTGATTTAAAAATAAATAGAGTTAATACAAAGTGACATCTGCGCTATCTTACACCCACTACTCTACAACATAATGTAGTACACATACATAACGTAAATGTGATTATCTTTTCACGATGACTTGAACAATTGAAAGACAATGACAAACACATTTTTGTTCGCATTACCATATAAAAGTTATATTTGCGTTATGTTTAATTTTTTAAGTAGAATACATTTATTATTATATACTGATTTATTGCCTCGGTATTTTGTTGGTATACTGGCAGAATACGATAAATCAAAAAAACCTTGTTTTGAGATAATCGTCATTTTCGATAAACATCTCTATTTATGAACATCAAAGATTACTTATCGTTCTAAACACTTCATAGAATTTGATGCAAATATTCAAAACGTTAAGTTATTTATCTTTATTTTGCTAATAATAGCTTTTTTACCGATATGGTGAATATTATGTTAAAATATTGTAAAAATAGCCAAAATATGGCTGAACTTGTTTTTGTTTATAAGATACAGCGTGTTAATATCTATATCGATTATGGAAAGGAAAAAAGACGTAGTCCATACATAACAAATATTACAGGAGACATAAAAAAACATTTTTTGATGATTTGGGGCCCAAGGTAAATTATGAAATATAAACGTCCTTTAAGTGCATGAAGAATTATAAACTGGTGTTAAATTGACATAATCTAATTTTATGCATTGCCGGAGAAAAACCTTTTATTACGTCCTTTTTTCCTGATGTAATTTTTACTAACCCTTCCTTTTTAAAACTTAAAAGTTAAATTTAATTTGGCATTTGCGGCTTACATCCTTTTGATAAAATGAGTATCAAGTTGTATATATTGTGATTATTGTAAAAAAGCTGTGGGTAACGGCCTTTCTCCTTTCCACAGTCGATATGCATTCGTTAGTCAAAACAGACGATTTTTGAGTTTATGCCTTTTTCCAGTGTGACGACGACTTATTGTATAGAAACAATATTGCTTTTTTGATTTTGCTCAATGTCAAAGAAATATTTACGTTTTTGAAACGGCTTTAAGAAAAAAATGTGTTGAATCTTATAATGTTCTCAATGTTTTATATAGTAAAGAATAACAAAAGTATATTGTTACTATAAAATCAGTATAGTATAATAGTATATATGTTTTTTACTAAATATAATCTACTCGAAATCTAATGCTGGTATATAACAAACAATATTTATATCAAATAACGATCAAAAATTAATCTTTCACTAAATTAAAAAACGTGTGAACATCTCAATGAGAATGACGACACAAAATCAAAGAGAATATTTGTAATTCTTTGCTAATCAGATAAGATTTTTTCTCACCTGCGACCCCAAAATCAAAACCAAAGGGGTGAAACGTTTTCCCATAGCGGAAACACTTTGGGGCTTACGATCTCTATTGTTATAATCTGTCGCGACAATAAGGAACTAAATAGCACCTGACAGATTGTATAACTCATTGCCACTTCATGTTAAGAAATATTTTCTTTCACACGAATCGACCGCTCGAAACATACCGCGCACTTGCGAAGTGCCTGCAGTCTACACTTTGCGACGAGTGCTTGGGAATTCCATTTGGATATTGTAACTATTGTTGCTCCTATTGTTAATTTATAATGTACATACTCAGATGTCTAAGGTATTCAGGGTTCAGCAATAAAAAAAAATATGCTTAAATTAAATACATAGTTAGAAAATATTTATTTACGTTACAATTTTGTTGTATCTCGAAGTATGTTAGATATTACTTGTTGCTAATCTTAAATAAAATTATTCCAATGAAAATGTATATATATTCCGTAATTTACATTATACCATACCATAAATATTTTTAAAAAAAAGCAAAAGTACTGTAATAAGTCACTTTGAAGGTATTCACAGTAAATACTTTATGGAAAGGCATTATATAAAAAAATAAAATATTCTTTCGTACTAATTTTACATTAATTTATTGATCTATAATGGTAAAGTTTATAGAGAGAATTTAAAACTTATAAAAATGTATATTAATTTGAGGTTATTAATACAAAACCAAATAAAACTAACAAGGGAAACTTTAAATGACTTAAAAGTCATTTTTACTCCTTCTGCTATATCAGCCCTATAAACTTGTTTTCATTATGTAATCCTAAATTTGATTTTTTATTAATTATGAATTATTTTTTTAATCTAGCACTTGGAATACATTGAGAGCCCTTAAAAAATATTTTGTAACGAAAGCTTCTATATTTACAGAGGAATAAAATAAAAAAATAATTACTAGCAGCCGAAAAAATTGTGAATAATATTATCGTTACATAAATTTAACTTTTACACCAATGGTACTATTATGAAAAAAAACTTATTCAGGAAATATTTATAGTTTTATTTAAAACTTAACCTTGCAGTATTATAGCCCACATTGTACATAAAAACAAGTTTTAAAATATCAAAAGCTTGTTCTTCTATTCCTCGTGAATTCATTACAATCCAATGATTTCAGATATCATAGATAAGAAATACTACTCAATATCGTACTCTGGTGGGTTCTCAAACTTTTTCAGTTTTATTTATTTTCATTCAAAAAACATTTTATGAAACGATTCGATAATTACTTTTCATAAATACAAACCAATTTAGATATTTATTTTATTTTTAAGTTAAAAGGGTATGGCTGTTTAATAATATTTATTTAAAATATGTAAAAATGATTGATCAACAAATTAAAACCACTACCAAAGGGTTTTAAAACCTATTTAAAATATTCTACGTGACATAGTAAATTCTTTTTCAATTTGTAATAAAGTAATTCAAAGTAAAGATATCCATAATAATGCATATATATGGGTACGTTTGGTTGATGAGATAAGGCAGATGAATTATGTAAATCAATTTAATATTTTTTTGATAGAACACAATATTTTTTATTTATATAATTTATTGCAACTTCTTTTAATAAAAAAATAAGTATAGAGTATAGTAAATTCGAAGACAACGAATGTGTTTCTCACTTTTAGGGTGTTCACTGTCAATACTTGGTGGAAAGGCATTATGTTAATAAAAACACAATATTTCAGTTGACAATGCTCGCAATGAGCGAAACCAGTCCTGAACTATTAAATAAAGTGGAATAAAGTGTATTGGAATATTGTGTTTTTATTAATAGAATGTGTTTTTTTAAAGTTTACTGAGATAACAAAATAGAATTCTTATGTATGTGATTATTTTAATACAATAACAGTTTACGTTTATTCGAGTTTGATGTAGTATAATCGTATTTTATTATTTAATCGTACTGCAATAAGTAATGCTTAAGTCCATGAGCAATTAACTTACAAAATTTACATAAGAACGTAAGTAGTTCAAATATTTAGTACTTGTAAGTGTTTATTGCTGTAGTTAATTTTATTTTCCACGACCAGTAAATAAATTTAATTCGTATTTTAATATTTAGATCTTAGTTTTGGATTCCGTGTTCGAATAGTATTATTTTATTGAAACTACTAAACGCTGAGTAGTAAGTCAAAGCTAATTGTAACCATTCCCACAGAACAAACAACGCACAATGGGCCACTGGCAAAGTGGCGAATTCGGTCCATTGATTTCTAAAGTGCCTAACAATGCGGTTATGAAAATAAAATTTGGCCGGCGTACCTCCATCCCCCATGCGCCCCGCCGATTCGGCAAACTCCGCCATAGCTCCGTAGCTACAAAATGAGTTTTCTATTCTCTACAGATGCACAGATAAGAGGATCACTTGCTAGCTTATTGTGTAATATATTTTGTACATGAGAAAATTGTTTTTTTTTCATCTCATAATCCCAAATTATTATTTGACATTACAGTTAAGTACTCTTGAAAAGTATTTGACTCAGATGATGAGAAAGAAACATATATGTATCAAATTAGATACCTGCATTGAGTAATTTATTTTTTATTATTAGCTACGTAATATTCAATGGTAAATATTGTATCTATGTCCGCTTCTAATGTAGAGCATATGGCCTCCTAATGGAAGTATTTCAACAGAAGTTTTTCTACGAGAACTGGTTGTTACTCAGTCGTTCAACCTTTTTTTCCAAAGAGAGCAGTAGAAATAGAAGGATTGGCCAATACTAGTGGTAAACTAATCGATCTTCCTACGTCCAGTTATTTAACGATGGGAAGGGTGAGCGGGAAATTAAGACATCACAAACAACCATGCATTCGAACAGAAATCGGTCGAAAAAATGCTGTTCGTACTGGGACTCGAATCCGTGAGATCCGGCACGGGAACCAATAACCCTAACCGCTACGCCATAAGACCCGACAATAAGCTTACATACCCGTAAAATAAATAATTGTTATCTATATATATAAAACAAAGTCGGGTTATTTACACCACGTATATCTCGAGAATTACTCCAAGGATTTCAATGATCTTTGCTTTATAAAATTCCTTTTTGCCTAGAATAGCAGAATAAGCATTAAAACATCGGAAAAATATCACGGAAAATAAATTATAAAGAAAATAAATATCTTCATACAGAATAAAATTTTCAAATGACGAATCAAACGATAAAATGTCGTAAGCTGGTTTCAGAAAAATCCACCAGATCGCACTGTTTTCTATATTTGTTTGTTTTTGCTTCTTTTGCATACGATTGGCTTATGAATAATTTTAAATTTAGAATATGGATTAGAATAAAAGAAATCGATGATATGAAATGAAAACGAAAAAAAAAAAAAAAAAAAAAAAAAAAAAAAAAAAAACAAAAAAAAAAAAAAAAAAAAAAAAAAAAAACAAAAAAAAAAAAAAAAAAAAAAAAAAAAAAAAAAAAAAAAAAAAGAAAAAAAAAAAAAAAAAAAAAAAAAAAACAAAAAAAAAACAAAAAAAAAAAAAAAAAAAAAAAAAAAAAAAAAAAAAACAAAAAAAAAAAAAAAAAAAAAAAAAAAAAAAAAAAAAAAAAAAAAAAAAAAAAAAACAAAAAAAAAAAAAAAAAAAAAGAAAAAAAAAAAAAAAAAAAAAAAAAAAAAAAAACAAAAAAAAAAAAAAAAAAAAAAAAAAAAAAAAGCAAATCGGATAAATAATGAGAAATAAGGTTATGTTTCTAATTAGGTATGATAAATTTTTGACAAACAATATTTTGCACGAACGTTGCTTGTCTCTGAGATGGACACGTAACACACCTGGGAACGCAATATCGAAGACATTTTAACGCCAAAAGCAAAGCGATGCGGTTCCTGATCACCCGAATGACTATTGATGCTCTTGGTCGCATTTACACAGTTCATCCGAAAAATGACGAATGATTTCTACTTGCATGTCAAGAGCTCAATTTGCTTGAAAATTATACTTATTGGGACATGCCAATCACTGAAGAAATTGTTTCTGAATCTCCATGTCAGATACGCACATTATTTTCTATCATTATTTTGACATGCTTCACATCGAATCCATGACATTTTACATCGAATTCGTGTCAGTTCAAGGAATCCCGATCTCGAGGTGAATGAAGAGATAAATAACCAGCTTTGATTTAAGATTGAAGACATGTGTTACCTCATGTGAGGCATTTTGTTAATCAAGTTAAGGAATGCCAACTTTAAACTAAATCGAAACTAAATCTTCAATAATCCATTTAAAAAAAAAACTTTTAGGAATTTATGTCTCATGTTCATCACCGTCGCTAAAATATATACTGAAATGTGAAAAGACGAATGAAAGTACATAAAATCAGAAGGTATGTAAAAAAAAATCAGTATACTTTTCATGTATATTATATTGTTATAGAATACTATCAAATCATTATTTTATTTTTGATCCCCATATACAGTCAATCCTGTTTTTATGTGGTTTTTTTATGCGATTTCGAAGTAATGCGGTTTTTTAGAAATGCATTTTTTTAGATGTACCATATTTTACGATATAACTTGGCGAAGAAAGGTTTGATACCTTTAGCGAAAATTATATCGACGAATTACTTACAGATAAAGCTATAAGTGACGAAGATGTTCATAATTTAAATTTAATTATTGACAAAAAACCAGAAAACAATGACGAACTGAAAGAAATTCCAGTTTCTTCACTGCAAAAATAATTGAAGAAGGTATCCAACTTTTCAGTAAATTAGAAGATCATTTCTTTCTAAATGATTCAAATTCTGATCGCGCATTCAAGTTTCAACGATAACTTTAAAATATATATATATTGGTATAACAAACTGCATAACCAATTAATTATCGAAAAAGAAAATCTGAACAAACTCTGATCACTAATTTCATTGTTAGAAAACAGCCATAGTTTTATGAAATTGATGCGCATACTATTTCTTCCGAAAAAGAGTGATTTAGAACCACATGCTTTAAAACACACATAGAATTTTCATACATTGATTATTTTTTAATATTTTTACGCCGTGGTTTCCCCTTATTTTCATATACTTTGCGATTTAGTGTATATTTTAACTCGCTGTTTCAAAGTTATGCGGATTTTACAATTTAAGTAACGCACCCCAATTTTTGTATGGAAGTCAAGTTTTTTTATGCAATTTTTTTTTTGCGATATTTCGTGGAACGCATCTACCGCATAAAAACAGGATTGAATGTATAACTGTTGGTATGTGTGGAACATTAAACAAAAAAATTATATTTTTTTTTCTAATGAAAGATAATCTCATAAATATAATATTGAAGATTTAGAAAATGTTGCGTTCTTTGTTATAATGAGAATTTATATCATTTGGTAATATAAAAAATATGAAAATTTAGAATTTTCGTAAAATTATAAAAAAGTATTCTTTGAATAATTTTGAAAAGATCCCTGTCATTATGTTGGTGACATGCATAGAGAACAAATTTATCCTACCTAAATTTAATAGTCTTTGTTTGACAGTAACTGTCAAACAAAAGTAGTCGTGTGTCAACAATGTGAAGATGTAATTTTATTATTTAAAATACAGTGAAATAAAGTGGTATTAGCTATGCCAAGTATTTCTAAACCAATCAGTAAGAGTGCACGGAATGGATTTCAAAGAGTCATTCAGTTCTGTGAACAAGAAAAATCTGAAAAACAACCAATAATTCTCGTCGGGTCGACATTTCGAATCATTTCGAACTGTCAATGGCGTCGTATTCCAAACATTTCGTGCCGCATGTCAATAGCTCAATTTGCTTGAAAACTAAACTCATTGGGACATGACAATCGCTGAAGCAATTGTTTCTGCGTCTCCAAGTCAGATACGCACATTATTTGCTATCATTATTTTGACACGCTTCCCATCGAATCCACGTGAATTGTGGAAAAATTACAAGGATGACATGTCCGAAGACACTTTACACCGAATTTGCGTCAGTACAGGGAATCCCGATCTCGAGGTGAATGAGGAGATACATAACCAGCGAATGCTTTTGATCGAAGATATGTGTTACCTCATGCGCTGCATGATGCGTCGCCAGATCGAGGAATGAACGACGCTTTCAATCGAGAATCGGAACGTAAACGTGAATATGATCGAGATGCATTGAACCAATCACTTCGAACGAATGTACCACTGTTGAACCCCCAACAGAAAGTGTACGATACTTTAATGAAGGCAATTGATGAGGAAATGGTGGCTTATTTTTCCTCCGCATTGGAAGCACTCAACCGAACTATGAAAGATCAGCGCAATGACTCAAATGTTTTGGAGGCGCAATGATTCTACTATCTGGCGATTTTCGCCAAACACTACCAGTTATTCCAAGATCGACCGCTGCCGATGAAATAAACGCTTGACTTAAAACATCGACTCTGTGGCGCTATGTTAAGAAACTACAGCTAACGACAAACATCGAGTCGCATTCTAACGACAT